>JAAGAY010138404.1:0-27086 GCA_011801015.1 Ardeotis arabs
TGAGCAACCTGATCTAGTGGGGGATGTCCCTGCTCCTTGCAGGGGGGTTGGACTAGATGACCTTTGAAGGTCCCTTCCAACTCTAACCATTCTATGATTCTATGATTCTATGATTCTATGATGCTGATGGACTTATTAGGAATACAGATGTGGTGTTCATGCTGAGGTAGAGTCAGACAGACCAAGGCAAATATCAATCCAAGTTTAAGACTATAAGGTGGAGCAGATGGCAGAGACAGTGATTTCAGTTTTGGTTATGAACACGTTGATTATCCTCACACCTTTTTCCCAGCTCCATCATTTTTTAGCACAGTGCAAGGCCAGATCCTGCCCTGGGGAAAGCCGTGGTGCGCTGGCAGCACAGGCTACAAACAGTGTGTTTGAATAAGGCATATTTTAAAAGAGAGGGGAAAAAAAGTACTTGTTGGTCGCAAAATTGGAATTTTTGTTCAAGGAAAATAATGATAGACTTGACAAAGGTTAGAAAGGTGAAGAAAAAGGGTCCGTCTAGGGCGGTTTGAATGCTTAAGCAAAAAGTGTTGTGATTCCACTAAAGTCTTGACAATTTAACCAAACTCTGCTTGAGCACAGAAGTAATTATGAGCAACATTTAGAAGGAAAGAAGGAAGGAAGAACAATTGCCCTATGTGTTTTCAGACCACACATACATTCCTTCTAGGAAACACTGGGAGGGACAGTATGTAAAAGTATGGTATGCACTGAGCCAGTAATAACCAAACAATTTGAGATCCTGGGGAGTTCTTACCATTTTCCTTTCCTGTCTTAAAATCAATTTGAAAGCAATTTTATTTCAAGGACAAAACTGCCTGAAAGATCAGGAAAATGCCTAAGTAGATAATAACTCTGGAGGATGAGGCCCGCTAACAAAATGCAAGAAAACAAGATCCCAGAGCTCTTTATACTGATCTCTTAACATCTGCCGGAGACCTGATGGGGCCAGGCTTTCTCAGAGGCACTGCAGACTCCGTTTCTTCTGTCTCTGGCTGTCCAAATAGCTGAGCCACTGCCAGGCTGTAGACAAGGAGGTGCCTTTCCTTTGGGCTGCCTCCAGAGCCCAGGCAGAGCTGTGGCGCTTTGCAGGAGGAGGAAGCTGCCTCTCAGACCCTCTGCAGAAATCATCATGGTCCAGCTATGGGTGGGGGCAGAGACTGGTCACTTGCTGGCTTGTCGTGCATGTTTGGAGGCTGCTGCCCATCCCAGAGCTGTAGCCAGGCTGGGGGCAGAGCTGCTGGCCCAGCCAGGGATGCAGGAGGCTGCGGAGCAGGAGCCGTGGGAGGCTGTGGTCCCGCTCTGCACGGCCCCTCTGGTTTTGACAGACAAGAATCCGAGTTTCAAAGTTACACATAGCTACAAGGACGAGGAAAAAAATTGACCAGAAATACCAAAAGGACCAGTATTTCATTAAGGAAGATAGATTTATTGACCGTCTAGACTGAAGTTAGTTTTGTATTCACACTTTAAAAGTTTTAATTAAGTATAAAGTTTATACTCATACAGTCTAGCCATTCCCTGGTTAGTTTTATGAAAACATTAACCTTGACATTTTGACAACTTTTTTTCCTTTCATTTAGTCTCTCATTTAAAGTTGTTTTCATTGTCTGTGGTTTAGCAATTCCCTTGGTCCGCTTACGCAACCCAAGCCCTTTGAAGAGGACAGCTCAGCATGCCCCGTGGCAGCTCCCAGCATGGCATTTAATTGTCACTTCAAGCTGAGCAGCAGAGCCCTAGATCTCTACCTCTGTGGTACTGCATCAGCGTGATGCCAGGTTTTGCAGGCAGCAATGCGATATTTTCTTCCATGCTTGCACGACACACTTGTGAGAACAACACTCTGGCGCCTTCCCGGTTTGCAGGGATCAGGGACCAGCAGAGGATGCTGGACCCTCCCTCATCTCAGTGCCTAGAGCAAGCTCCTCCTGTCATCATGTACACACATGAGTCCTGCACCTCCCAGTACAATCTGCCTCTCTGGAAGATGCTCCAGCTCCTGCACAGGAGGCCCTAAGCCGTTCCCTGTTAGCTTTTGCTCCCCACTGGGACAAAGCTGTGCAGCATGCAAGGATGCTCTGACAGTTCCACGCATTGACTTGAAAAGTCCAAGTTCGGCATTGCTATATTGGAAAAATGCCCCAAATCACCTAAGAACTTAACGCCAAGACATACTTAAATCCTTTCTGCTCCATCTTTCTAAAGATATTTAGATATTTATTAAATACCTCATGAAACTCTGAGTCTTTAAGTTTTACTGATGTATGTCTAGTTGAGTGTTTTTCTCTGCAAAGCTGCTGTGGTTATTTATCCATTGACGTTCACGAGGCCAGGCATTTGGGTGTCAATGGCAGCACTGGACAGAAAAGCAAGGAGAGGGAGAAGTTGTAAACATGGTTCCAGGGAGACAGGGCAACTCACCAACTCTGCAACTGTGTGAAGAAAGGAATAACCCTCACCTCTGCATCCTTGCACAATTTGTCTTAAGACTGCATTGTGTTGAGGAATTGCCATTCTAATCCCACTAGCTGAATGTGAGAAGCTGGACCTTCAGTTTTGCTGGAAAAGGGGGAAATGAAGGGTCTTGGTGTTTTGCGAAAAAACAGAAAAAGCAGTAAGATGGCATCATTCAGACCAGACTCCTGTGGGAGGCTGGAAACATTGCTAGTTGGAGCTGCCAGAGGACAGAAATGGCTGCAGAGAAGCTAGGAATGTAAATAGCGTCGTCGTGGCCATCGAGGACCAACCTTTGCTGTAAAAGTGGCCTGCCTGTCCTCCTGCTTCTCCTTCAAATATTGTCCACAACTTAGTGACTGGATACATGAAGTGCACTCTCTAGTCCCAGTTTTGGGAGGTCAAGATGAGAGCACAAAGTTGCTTACTCTTACCCAAGGTAACTTTCTAACTCGAGTGTGAATCAGAAGCCAAGAAGAATGGTGACATTTCACAAAGTTAGGGCTACTCAAAAATGTGAAAGATTCTGCCTTGTGTAAGGCCAAGGGGAAAAGAAGGTTAGGAGTGCATTTTTTATATTGTTTGGGAATCCAGGTCCCCAAGACAGGCGATGCACATCCTTGTGAGCACAAGGGAGCACTGGGGAGAGTGCGTGACCCTGTGCCACTGTGTCCCTCCCGGCAATGGTGACATGTTTATAGCAGGAACACGGTCTCTGCTCCTGGGGTGGGGAGAAGCAACGGGGACCTGAGGAACCAAAGAAACGCCACTTTTAAAAACCTTCGCTCTTGAATAGCAAATACATCTCTCTCTTTGCATAAAGTGGGCAACTGAGGATTAACTAAGAAATAAAAAATGTGGGATTTTGGTACTGAAATTAGGATTTGGAGAAATCTGATGAAGCAAGTAGTGTATAGGGTTTGAGATAAAATAGGCATGACAATGAAATTGATAATAAGGGAAACACCCTTGGGAATCCCCAAATGGAAATCCTCATTGATTTCTTCTGACACTGAGAAAGAAAAAGCCAGGTGAACAGGTTGACAAGCACTGTTTGAGGGAAAAAAATAAATTACAGTCAGGCAATAATCCCAAATCAAAAGGGGTTCAGAAGAAAGAGAAGTGTCTAAGCTTGTGTGTTTAGAACTGAACTTTACAAGCATGGATGTTATTCCCTGAGGACATGACTGTATTGATAATTCCAACAGTAAAATTTAAAAGGAAAAGAAAAAACAACCCAGAAGAACAGATTACACTGAGATATCAATAATTACTTGCTCTGCACCATGCAAAAGAATGAAAAGACTGCCCATAGCATCTTGATTAATTCTGTAGCATCCTGAGGCAATGTCCTGTGTCAGAAATGCAAATCTTTTTTTTAAATGAAAATATGTTTTTTATTACTCCAAAGATTAGTGGTAATGATTTACCACTAGCAATTTATTTTTTATTTATTAACAGTGTATTAATATTATAAAAATAATCTATTTTCTCCTATTAGTTTCCTTTTCTCACTTCACCTACACAGGATTGCAAAATTTGGCTCAGCAAATCATCTTTTCAACACATTTGACCCTCACTGATAAGAATATTGATTTTGTTTTAAAGGACCTGACCTGGCATTTAAGTCTCTGGTATCTTATTCCCACGTCTGACACAAACTTTATACATGATCTTGAATAGAGGGCTTAATTTTTTCTGCCTTATTTACCTCTTTGTAAAAGATGACTTATGGGAACTTCATCCTCTTAATAACTGGAATCTTTCTTCTAGTTTCCAGGATGGATGTGTTTGTGGCAAGTTTGCACCCAATATCTTTGGGTCAACATCTCTATTCATTTAAATAGTTCTTTTCCTCTCCTGGTACTTAGTTCTTGGATACCATACAGACTGCAATTCTCTCCTCTTTCAGTCTGTATTTCACTGTGCAAGACAAGTTTTCTAGCCTTCTGTCATGAAAAAATGCTCCTCTGATCACCTCTATAAGCCCCTCCATGCCTCCGTTTCGAAATGAGTTCTTGCGTGCAGTACCCAGATCAATTTCTCTAGTGTTTTGTATGTGAAGTTCCAGCAATAAATTTTGCAGAAATGCTTGTCCCCTCAAAAATACAGGAATCTTTCTGAGCATTTTCATTCATAAAAATGCATCAGACGAAGAGACATGTACTTGTTGTACCCCAAGACCATGCCTGTCACTTTGTCCTCCACCCCCCAACACACAAGGAAGGTCCAGCTGAAAGGTCAGCATTTCTAGGGGGAAAGCCTGTAGGAGTAAAATACACAATCAGATACTACAGTGATGCAAAGGAAAAAAAAGGGGGGGAGGGGTTTCTCTATAGCTAGATTTTAGAAAGAAATAGCCACGTTAAACAAGAAAATGCTTGAGATCACTTTGTGGGTTGTTTGTCTGCAAAACTAGCCCAACCTGGGGCCCCATCACCATCAGGAGCATACCTTTGTGGTATCCTGGCAGCTGTAAGGGAGAGCATTTGAAAGGAGGGTACTGCTGCCAAGGAGGAGGTGGGATGGAGTTTCAGCTGATGTAGAGTGCTGCCCTTCTGCAGGGCTCAAGACAGCTCTACTGAGTTACCTCGGCTGAGCAATGGTGCTGTGTTGTCTGGGGAAAACGCAGGTGATGCCTTCAGATGCAGTTAATGGGGCAGCCTATGGTAGTTCTGGTCTGGAACAGACAAGACTTTTTCTTATCCCTGGGAGACAAGTATGGCCTACCTTGCTCTTGATGTGATGTGGAGCTGGGGTAAAGGGAAAATGTTGGGGACAAAATTTGTCAAATGGAGGGTTTAGATATGGCTGATGTTTCTGGGATTTAACTGATGAAGGCTTCTAGTTACAAAATGTAGCAGCTGTGGGTAACTGCATGTGGTCTTCCCTTGTGCAAAATTGTTTCCTTAGAAGATGCTCTATAGTGACTGTTGCTTCTTTCCTTTTTTTTTAAAGTCTTTTTTTTTGTACTTACAATTCTTGAATTGTTTTAGATCTGTTTTAGACTTTACATCTTAAGTATTATGCCTCTAGACTGAAGAATTTTGTTGTGTCGGTCCTCGTTTCTAGTGCCAAGATCACAGTTGAAAGGTGTCACCAGTGAAGTTTTGTCTGTGCAGCTAAGCAAACTGCTCATGGAGAAAGCTCTAAATGAAGCAGGTCAGCTTAGATATATATGTAGTCTTGCTCTTCTGATTTCTCTGTGAAATAATATAAAGTTAAATCTCTGCTTCTTTGGTGGTTTTTTTTCAAGAGTTATTTGTGGAAAATTCTGTCTAGAAATATATTTTTTTTCTTAAAGTTGATTAGGAACAAGCTGGACTGAAGCACTTTTGGGCTTGAAGAAAATATAACATGGATGAAGTGAGGCTCTGGGATAGCTTGTCTTTGGTTTCCTCCTAACTTTAGAGGTTCCCAAAGCTGCTTTTTTTTGGGGAAGATTTAAAGTGTTGTTCCAAACTAGCTGGTAAAGGTTCTCTCTCTTTTAAAATATCTCTGTGCATCTCATTGCTGTTAGAGCACTCCTCCTTTGTTCTATGCGTATATATCTAAGCAGTATGTCTCTCAGGGTGGCTTGAGCATTTTGCAGTATCACGGGCTAATATATTGGAAACGCCTGTGAACAGCTTCATTTTTCAGAGAAGTTACTTGGGTTGGCATTTTGCTGTCTGGAAAGGAAGGCTCAGGTGCACTCAAAGAGGTTTTATTCTGTGACTGTTTTTTCAGACTCAGTGGTGTCTTTTCTTGATCTATGTAATCACCTGACAAAAGCAATATTGAAAACACATGTGGCTCAAGTTCCTGCATTTTTTTTTTTTGATATAAAGAACCAATATATTTTGTGTATATGTGTGTTTGTCCAGTATGTCCCTTATTAGGGTCTTATCCAAAAGGTTCCCATGGGTTTTGGAACAGGCCTACTGGTGTGTTAGGACAAATAATCTTCTGACCCATCAGAGTTAATGGAATTAACCTGGGGAAGCTTTTACCCTGCTTTATAGTCTCTGATTTAAAAATGTTTGTTTCTAGGAGAGGCAAAACTTGACTTGCCTGTTTTTTCAGGAGTACTTTATTAGTGTTAGTCTCACTCTGAATCAGATTACTCTTGACTGCTTATAGAAATGCATCTTTGTTCTAACATTAAATAAACAAAACCCACCCCCAAACACAGATCAGTATTTTGCTTTCTGGAGTCTACTCTGAACGAAGTTCCTAGATACCTGCACTCCCAAGTATGTCATACCAGCATGCCGTACCAGAGGATGAACCTCTCTGACCACAACTAGAGCAAAACAGTTCTTTGCCCTTGAATAAGAAAACTACTCCCCTGTGGCAGTAGCTTATATAAATTACGTTGCTGTGTTCTCTTTTCATGCCATCAGCTATTTCTTCTTCCACTAACAGAATAAAGGTCAGAAAATGCTGATTCTAAATTACAGTTGTGAATAAAAACACTTAACATCTTTGCAGGACTTCCTCTTTTGCATAAACCTTTCCTCACAAAGTCAGGATTGAGGCCAAAATTTCTCAGAAAAGAGCAACTATATAAAGTCTTGGCCCATTTTTCAGCTTCTTCCAGGCCAAGCAATTTTTTGCTACTAAATTATTTACTGAGGAGGAGAATTAGCTTTAATCATCAGAGGAGCATTAGAATGTAAGAGGACTTTGAATATATATTTAAAATGTTTATGTGCGTGTGTGTTAGCTTATTCATTTAAAGCCTTTATGTTGTCCCAAATCTGAGTTTGCTTACCTGGTGTGCAGTACGCCAATCTTACACATAGAGCAGAGGTATTTATTTATTTATTTCATTTCTGCACAGGGATGGGTGCTAGGTGGTAAATCCACAAAACTAGCACACCTGGTTACAATAGCATTACGTATTTATACAATTCAGAATAACAGTTCTGCCTTTTGTTCACACCTACTTAACTACAACTGGTTAGCTCTTTCCTTATGTCAGTTTAAAGATACAGTACTTCTTAAATTTACTACGCATGCTCAGTGAGGAGGGGTCTTTATTCTTTATCTGAGGAGGGGGCAATTTTTAGCACTAGAGGTGTGGTTTTCATGTTATAATGAGAATTCACTTTGAGGACACTAATTAGTGGAATTTGGTTGACCATTCACAACTTTTATCAATGTTATGCACCTGCAAGGACATACATCCCCTTAGTTCAATAAATGTTCTCGTGCTCCGGGTCCCTCCTTATCTGTTTGGGCTTCTTCAGCGGGTCTGCTGTCCTTGAGCCTATCTTTGTTCAGGCAGATTTACCCCATCATCCTGCTCTTTCAGGGCCATGTCTGCCATGTTATCCTTTGCTTGTCTTGGTTCTCTCTTTCCTGTGCAGATCCTTGCTTACTTCATGCTGCTTTGACAATCACCCACCTTCCCAGGCAAGGTGTTCCTTTTTTTTTTTGTCTCTCAGTTTCTCTTCAAGGGTGTAGTTGTTAGCAGGGTATGCGTTGCTTATACAAAGTAACTTGACTTGTTCAAGTAAGATTCTGTTTCACAAAATATTCATTGTCCTTGCCTAATGGAAAATTTCATAAAAACTCATTTATGTAAATTTCATGTAAATTTCATTCATGGGTATCAATTAGAGACTGAGCTTTTCATCACAACTTCAAATTAAGTTTATCCTCACTTTTTAAACTTTCCAGACTGTAAGATGCTTTTCTTTTTATTCTGCCATGAGAGTGTGGCCTTTTGTTTTGTGCTCGAGGAATCAGAAGCAAGATTTTTCCATGGTAAAAGGTTCCCTTACATGAACATGGGTGGGCTGTGTGGCATTTTATCTACCTGTGTGAGGGTGGGAGGAAATCAAACTGAGGCAATGCTCTTTCTGCTGAAGACTAAGGTGTGGTGGTTGCAGGGTTTTTGGAATATTACCTTATTATGCTTGAGAAGCATTTAATAGCACTATGCTGGATGCCTTGCTCATTAAATCTCTCTGGTAGCTATTCTGGTCCTGATGCAATCAAAGCTAAACTGCACTAATGCTTCCTCATAGCTATTAGCATTTAAAAAACTTGCACTTTACACAGTTTCCTTTGCCTTTCCTCAAGATTTTCAGAGTCGTCTTTTGGATTCCTTCTCATAATGAGAGAAAATGAAATATTTATTAAGCTTTCTGGAAAAACTCTGGAGGCAGGAGTTACTAAGAGTGAAAATTCATTATTGATGCTGTTGTTCTCAACTGATAAGCCGTTTTATGTCTGCTTATGCTTTATTTTTACTTTTTTTTTTTTTTTTTCCCAAGATGGCCAAGATTGCAGCTGCTCACTGCCAGAAAAATCCTTCCCTGGTTCCTGAGCTGGCAGGAGACTGAATCTTTTGTGTTCAGGTTTAAAAGCTGAACCTCCTGACCTGTGCCTATAAAGTCATCTCTGCTTGTATCAACTAAGGCAAAATATTCTTGCTTATGTTGTCTACTCTTCACACGCTTCCCCCAAGGCTACTTCAGATTGTCCAAAGGTGACTTACTGTTTGATGGCTACCACCTTTTTACCAACACTTCACAAAAGTATTTCCATCCCCTCTTCCCTGACACCGACTTCTCTCAGTCCCAGTACAGCAGTCCATGATCTAGCACTTCCATCAATCTGTGATATGACTGAGATTGAGGGCATTACGATTACACTGGGGTGGAAAGAGATGGTTTTGGATGGCTATTGCTGAGATGGTGGGCAGAGCTGTGCTTACAGGAAGACTTCTAGAACCCTTTCAGAGCTTTCCTGAACTGCTAACCTTAATTTCACATTCTTAACATGTACCTGAAGCATGTATGGCTAAGAGGATGGTTTTAGAGATGAAGTGATGCAAACCCAACCCTTGCTGATGGCTAGAAACTCTAAGTGGCATTTTAAAGACTCTTTCTCTGGACTATGTGACTTAGGGTTTACTGCGGTGTGGTAAAGATTAAGGCATTCACGTGTAATATCCTCTAAGTTAAAGGATAACACAGTCCTCAAACATACATGATGTTAAATAATGTATTTTACCATCAGCGATCCTGTGCATACAATACTATTTCAATACAAATAGCTGTGTTGTGTTTAAACACAATAAGTAAACCCCATCTAAAACTCAGTGTTCTGAATTCAAAGCATTTTAAAGTGGTATTCCTAAAACACCTGACTCCCAGTCTTCAGCAGTGTGATCTGAGCAGGATTCCCCCTCCCACACTGCAAAGGGACGAAGGAGTGAGCACAGACCTGATCCTTCTGAAATCCGCCTATCTCTTCTGGGAGAAGAAAAAGCAGCACAGCATGTGCTAGTATTACAGGGACATAAGCCAAACTCTGGTCTTCCCATTTGCTTTTTTTCCCCCCCTCCACAAATAACATCAGTTGTCTTATTGTTCCTAAATTATAAAATACACTTCCCTTTAGTGGGAGGAAGAGAACTCCTTTAGAAAGCACAGACTGCAAACCATATCCTGCCTGGATTTCGTTAAAGACACTTTGAACCCCTCCACCTTAAAACAAACCTTTTCTGTTCTGGGTGGGCTGGAAGCATGTACTTCATGACTATGGTTGCTAAAACACAGCCCACTCTGCAGTGATTGGAGCTGGGGTACATACAGTCACTTCACTATCTAGCTCATGATGGGAGCTTATTGAAATGAAATGTTCTCTTACGCCCCAAAATCGGTAGTGGGTTATGGGCAAAACTGCAGTTAACCTCTTTAAAAAAAGAGCTTCTTAGAGTAGCTGAACTTTCAAGAAGGAGAGTGATGTGATGTTTGTGATCTGTATGGGGTACTTGTATTCCAGATCTTTGTCTTTGTTCTGTCTTGATGTTTGCTACATGACTAGCTTTAAATATTTTTTTTTTTTTTCACTGTATCTGAGAGCTGTAGGGTTGGTTGGAACCCCGAGGTCTCTGTGCACCTCCTCTGCTTCAGCAAAGGGATACGACATCCCTTAGTAATTACCTCTGAAATGGCAAAAGACCAAAGCCTTTCTCTCTCATTAATGTCTAGATATTTTTTGGCCTCTTTTCTCACTTTGTCTACGTTTAATTAGAACTTTAGAGAAAATACAGCTTTGCAGCTATAGTAATTATTGTGGAACAACTTCTGAACCTTGCTGTGAAATTTTGCTGCTCCTCATTGAAGAACAGTTCTTTCCACACAGCTGCAGTAAGTCTCTTCTTGCCTGGGCAGCTAAGTATCTCCCAAACTGCTTTCATGTCAAGTGTGCACAAAACTGCAAAGAGTTAAGTTCAATTCATATCGACAAGAAATTCCCTGCCTTTGTTACGCTCCTTACAGCATTGCTAGGCCTGGCTCATTGGCAAGTTTAATTGCTGCTCTGAGCCCAGCGAGGTCCATCCGCCCACGCTGGGAGGCTTCAGCCCTGCAGAGCGTTCAAGGAGTCAGCGCTTTGTAGCTGCTATCTCTGCTTGTTGAATTGACATGAGACAAGTTATTACCATATAAATGAGATAAGGTCTTAGATGATTGCAGACTGAAAGTAAAACTGAACTCGGCTGTTTGTGGCTGGAAATTTTAAGTGTACCTTTCTCTCTTCAATTTTTTTTTTTTAAGTCTATATACTTTTCTTCTACTCATTAGCCTACTCTATAAATGATATAAAAAGCCCCTATATTTTCCATCAGGCTACCAGTTGTGAATCAAATTCTTTTAAGCTGAACTTTCCTGATGCCTTTGCTTCTCCTCTGCTGGTTATTATGAAACCTGTATGCAGAGGTAATAAAAGTGCTTTGAGGAAAATATGAATGTCAGTCCCTTTGACCAAAATAATCCACTGCAGTCACTTTATTCTGTTTTCTTTAAAAAAAAAAAGTCAAAGAGAATATCTTTGGCTGATTCCTTCATCATCCCTGCATGGTCTGACGGTGACAGAAGGTGACTGGCTGAATTCAGGAGAAGATACTTTTGCTCTAGGTTGGTATCTTTATTTTCTGTTCCTAGGCATCTGACTGCAATGGGGAGTGTAGATAATTGAGGAAAAAGTGATATTCTACTCCATTAGTCTGTGTGTTCATCTTCTCCCTACTGTGTAGGGCATAAAACCCCAAGGAAAGGAGGAAGTATTAATGCATCTCACCAAGGCATGGTGGAATCTTAAGGATCGCTTTTAGTAGTTAAAATTGGGTTTTTTCAACTGGCAATCATAAAATAGCCTATTCTTGTGAAGGAGAAACATCTGGCTAAGCAGTGAACACTGAATCTCTTATTTGTTCTGGGGATCAAACTTGCAGGCCAACGTCAGGTCTTGCACACTAAGCTTTGATGAAATTCACTCTTTCAGAGAAGACCAGGGTCACGACTGTGTGCTTGTGCCCAGGAGATGCCTGCAGCACAGCATAGGGCTTGTGCTGGATGAATTGTGGGGGGCTCAACTCGTGAGCCAAAAGGCACTTGCCAGCAGCACACAGGAGTCCACTCTTGATCTTCCTTAATAGCAATGTGAAGCCTAAAACTCCCCATGGCCTACAAGCTGCTTTCTCCAAAGCACAGTTTGGGTTGTTTGTGGTTGGTGGGTTTTTTTTCGTACATGTGTGTGGTCTAGTTGAAGATTCAAGGAGTAAAAGATGATTTTCTCAAAAGAATTGTAAAGCTATGGAACATTCCTATTGAGGAAGGGATCTCCTTAAGTCTGTAATGGGTACATAGAGTGACAGGTATGTAGTTCACCCAAAGGGACACAGTGTTGCATCTGCCGACTCTGCTGCGTTGAGTACGTTCTTGCCGAAGGTAGGAACAGGGCTACCAGGAGCAGGAAGGCTTTTCTGCTTGCCAAAGCTGGGATCATGCTGCTGGAGGCAACTGCCATTCCTCTTACAAAAGTGTCTTTGCCTTAAAATTAGCTACTGAATTTTTTTCCTCCCGCTTCCCTAATGGTGAATTTGTCCAGAACCTGTCTCCTTGGGTGTTTTGAAGACTTCTCATTTCTAGCCGGTTTATAACCCTTGGACTAAATCAAGTAGATAGATAACACAAAACCATAATTAGGAAAATGGCTTTATAATACATATGTAACAAAATTCTATGCATTGAGTAATTGCTTATCATAAATAAATAACCAAATTAAAGCTCAGCCTGAATGCCAATCCATTCTTGGGATATAATATAAGACTTCTGTAAAAGATTTCCTGAACAGAGTCCCTCTTTAAACAACATCTTTCTCCATTTCTAAAACCATTGTCCAGTATTACTGCTTCTGCTTCCTATCCCATTCTGCAGTGTCCTTGAGTTTGATGTCTTGCCTGTAGCAAGGGAATTGCTGAGGGGCTCATTTACTTTTTTGTGACTTGACAGAACAACTAGAGGAACACAAAGCCAAAGGACAAAAGATACTGCTACAGTCTGATCACCTAAGGTACCTACAGGATTACAAACTTTAGTATAAATAGGTCTTTAAACCTGAAGAAGAGATTTTTTTTGAAAGGCAGGTCAGATGTTTCAAAGAAAACTGGTTCCATGTGAAGAATAAGGAACGCATTCCTTTGGAACTCAGTGAGGATTAAAACACACAGCTCTCCCAACACGTGAGTCATCCTTTGAATGTGATGATGTCCAGAGGATATTGAAAGACAGGCAGCGAGAACATTGGACAGCATGAGAAGAAATGTCAGACGCTAGAGGTAGAGTGGAAGAATAAGGAATGCTAAGATTAATATTTCAGCAGTCTGTTTAAAACCATGTTATTACAGTGCTTGAGACATTAAATTTGCTGGGCTGACTAGTGTGGGAAATCAGCTTATTTTAACCATTATGCAGTCTTGGAGAACTTGCAGAAGTTTTCAACCAAGCTAATGCATAATGTATCTGAATTGGACAGAAAAAAGTGTAAATCCTACATAAAATAAAAAATGATGGAGACACAGAAACGCTTGGAGTTCAAAAATAAAACACAAAGAGCATCCAAGGAGATAGAATCATGCAAAGAATGAACAGCAAAGACAAAGGAAACTTTACAAATAAGAACATCTGGGACTTTCATCACAAGATTACTCACTTTTCCCACTGGTTAAAGTTAATCTGCAAGGTGAAAGTTAAATCACTTTCTTGCAGGAAGCCAGAAACAGAGTCAGTGGCTTGGTAATTCCAGTCCATGTTGTTATCGATAAACAGGGAGGTATATATTGTGGCTCCTGAAGTGGAGCAAGAATGCTAATATCCTCTGTACAGGATTGTCTGCTGTGGAAGAGAATGGGCTTCTGGAAATGTAAGATAGTCTGCCCCACATCCTAGCAGAAACAGCTTTTGTGTCCTCCCTGTTGCCGATGTGGAAGGACACAGAAGGGGAAGTTATTAAAATACATGCTGACTTGTCTTCTTAAAAAGTTTATTTATACTACAATGAGGGCTGGAGCAGAGATCTGATGTATTCATTAAGCATGGGAAACAAATGGTGTTAAAAACAACCTCTTGCTGTTGGTACGAACTGGTTCTTAGCACAAAATGGAGTTTCTCTCCGTCTTCTTCAAGATTTGGTTCAGGGAATAATATGATTTCACTTCTCCAGCCTCTTTTAAACATTGTATGAGGTGTGTGTAGTGCTTTATGGTTTATTGTGTGACTCCACAACAGAAAACTTTGGACTCTAGTTTCTTCATTCCTTCCCTTCTTTGCTCCCTCCTCCTCATTTCTCCCTCTGCCAAGAAAAGGAATGAAACAACCTTTTATCTTCCAGTTAAACAAAACTGCACTCGCAACAAACAGATAAAACCTAAGTACATGCTATACATAGTGTTTCATAGGTTCTAGAAGAAACTTTTGCCTTGTGAACTTCTTAAATACAGCCCTAGAGTCACATCCAACCTTTAATTTCTGAACACAGTATAGTTATTTTTCACCTTGCAGTTAATTCTCTGATGCAGGACTTCTTCAAAGTGTTAATCTTTTTTGAGACTTCCTTATGGAATTCTTCAAAGCTTTTTTTCTAGGTTTTTCTTTTTTTTTCTTTCTTTTTCAGGGAACTTTGCTTCACAAATTTATTAAGATCTGATAGTGGAACAAAACATTAGCAGTCGTAACCGCTGTGCTATTAAAGTCTCTGTAGCCTAATTAAAAGCAAGCTCTAACTGGAACCAGTTTGGGTTGAACACTTCTATGTAATATCACAGCAAAACCACTGCTTCATTAACGAGCAACTGGAGTGTCACTCTGAACAGGACTTGTTTCAGTGACATGGTGGATCAGGTTGTCCCATGTTTGATCAGTCCCTGTAAAGACACCATAGGGTTTGCACTTGTGATGCGTTGGTGTGTGGGTGGGACTGCTCTTCTCTCTGAGCCCCAGTGCCAGGCTGGACACGAGGGAGCTTTTCCCTCTCCACATGCCTGAGTCTCCTCTCAGAAGGAATGGAAGCAATCGTGAGAAGAGGTGATGACACTATCTCTCCTCCTGACTTCTGGGTAGGACATGGCAAAGACATGCACCTGGAGACCGGGCTAGCAGGACAAACCCATCTCATGCTGAAGCTATGGCTTAAATTCAATTGCCCGTTTTCTCTGTGTACTTAATGTCTTTTGTTAGATGGGAGTGAGAGATGCATTAGTATTTGAATTGCACCAGTGCCTAATTCTGGAAGCTAAATATTTGAAAGGTATTTAGGAGGTCTACAATATTAATAAATCTCCCTTTCTTACCTTTAACTATCTTTTCACTTAACTTGTGCTCTTTGGTGCAATGACTTGGGACAGTCATTGCACCAAAGTTGGTTCCATTCATGCATATGTCTGGAACAGAGCAGCACGTGGCTTTTGACTGTTCCTCTCATGTATTGTCACCTGCAGAAATTGCAGCCTGGATTAGGACAGCAGGGAAACTGCAGGATGTCACAGGTCAGGTGTAATATTGGCATTCGCAAGGAAATCTACATTGCAATTGAAATTGCACCAGGAATCCCCTTTTGCAGGTCCTTATGAAATCTCTCTTCCCACCTGAAGAGCTCCAGGTCTAAAAATAGCAGAGCGGAGGCTGTCAGTAAAGGCTTACATAGTGACTTCAGTAATAAAAATATACCCAGGGTGGTTGTGAGCATTTCTGAAAGTGCCTGACATGTACCGTCTGAAATGCCTGTTTACCCCTTGTGCAAGTTGGAACTTCTCCTGTGCCAGATCATTGGGCTGAATATCCAGGGGCCTACGTTAAAGCTTAAAGGGGGAAGAGGTGGAACAGTGAAAATGCTCAAGCAGATTTGCTGGGTGGAAAGTTGTTACCTATACATATGAGTTGTAAGGTTTTGCATAGCCAGTAGTAGATGGACCATCTCAAGTTGCTTATCAATATGTCCTGTCTGTCCACGTACATAAGTGCCTATGGTTTTAGTATGTGGGATCTGCGTTCTTGACCCTACTCTGTGTGGTTTATTACACAGCATTGAATACTTTCTGTGCTATCTATACTAGCTTCAATGTTTCAGGGCAAGAAATCATTTAGGATGTTTTTTTCCCTTGTCTAATGAACTTCCTTGCCTTAAAGTGTTGATAATTTAAAAATGAAGGTTTGATTGGAACTTGTGATGAAGTGGCAAATGTTTTGTCAGAGGTTGCAGGGCTAGACTGCTCCAAGTCCTAAACATAATCTATAGCAGGGACAAACACATACCACTTATGCTTACAGTAGGAGTAAATTGAAAACAAATGCACTGAAATTAAATAATGTGAAAGTAATGGAACTGTCTTAATTCCCAAATGTATCTGATGTTTATATTGTGATGCTGTATTTTGACAAATAAGAAAAAGCTTATGGAATATTTGGATCATGAAAGACTACTTAAAAAGTACTAGGAAACAGTAACTTTATGTATCAATAAACAGTTAGGGTTTTAAGAGACCTTGAAAGCTATTGTTGCATTGTTGGCTGTGAAAACATCAGTTGTTGTCCAGACGAACAATACTGGAAACATTGATTCAGTAAAATGTGCAACATAAACCTTTCAGAGTAATAAACAACATAATAAAAACTGTTGATGTTGTAATTGTTTAAAAGGTGCCTTCAGTCTTGAAGCTGAAGCCACATAGTTAGAATAATGACTGAAGATGTGAGAAATTTATGCCGAGTTCTCTGCTTGCCCGTGGATTTTCTACGTGACCTGTGACCTATCTCTGTGTAGCTTGGCTCTCTGACCGCTGACTTAGATGCCCAGCTGAACTGCTGCTTCCTGAGGTTACCATCTGTCAACCAAGCATGTGCATGCTTTTTACTTCACACTTGCAAGAGGTTAAAAGTATTGGCTTCAATTTAAAAGATGAGGCTTTATGTGTTTTTTATTTTGCCTATGTGATGGGTGAAGATAGTGCATGCAGCTTCATTGGCAAATGGGACCTTGTCAAGTAATGGTAGCTCAGGTGGGTCCCAAAATGGGGACAATATTCCTTTCCCACTTTGTAGTGCAGAACTCTCGTATTCTGCGATGGGAGCCATATTACACCAGAGACAAATGCTTTTGGGTGGTTCTGGATAAAGGTTTATTTTCCTATTGAAGTAGTACTTAGTCATGCGAAATATCTTCTAGCTTGAGTTCAGCGTGCTATTAGTCACCACTCCACGCAGTTCACTGGCTTTATGCCTGTGGCCACATCTCTCTGACCGCAGGCAAAACATGCTGCTGCGGTGGCTGGGGAAGGTCTCCAACAGTTCACGTCTTTGTAGGGGCGGTGTTCCCACTGAATAGCCAGTGCTTGCTCTCTGCTGGCCATATCACATGTGGGATGAAGCCAGAGTTATCAGGAGGTTATTGAAGAGGAACTGCCTTGAAATGGAGACCCAGGATTAAATCAGGTGCACAGCTGCAGGAGCAGCTTGTCATGGCTTATCTGCTAACTGGCAAAGATGTATTAAACCATTTACTGTATTATTTCTCCAGCCACGGAAGACAGCTAGAAAAACTTAAAATCCTATTTGCCTCAACATTTTCCCCAAACAATTATTGCCATTAAAATTTCCATGGCAATTGTAATAACTAAAAATACTGTAGAAATTCACTCATATATTTTATAATTTCATTTGTGGTCAATGGCAGGAAGCAAAGCAGATTCTGTTACACAAGAACAATGTGGACAAAAGCAAGTTTTTAATCTCCATTTTAGGACCCTGTGGATGTCAGTTAAGGTTGTGTTGATCCTTTCACTTTTTTTTGTGTACTCCTGACTCATTGTCACTTAAAGCTATCCAATAGAAATGCAAATCTTGGTCCTTGTTAAACATAAGTGCTAGTAAACTGGATTTTCATCAAAGTACGTACTAATTCAACCTTAGAAACATAGAATGGGTTGGAAGGGACCTTAATGATTATTTATATCCAACTCTCCTGCCCTGGGCAGAGACACCTTCCACTAGACCAGGTCACTCAAAGCCCCATCCAACCTGGCCTTGAACACTTGCAGGGATGGGGCATCCACAGCTTCTCTGGGAAACTTGTAGTAGTACCTCATCACCCTCACAGTGAAGAATTTCTTCCTGATGTCTAATCTAAACCTATCCTCTTTCAGTTTAAAGCCATTACCCCTTGTCCTATCACTACATGCCCTTATCAAAAGTCCCTCTCCAGCTTTCTTGTAGGTCCCCTTTAGGTACTGGAAAGCTGCTACCAGGTCTACTCAGAGCCTTTTCTTCTTTTCTTCAGGCTGAACAACCCCATCTCTCTTAGCTTGTTCTCATAGGAGAGATGCTCCAGCCCTCTGGTCATCTTTGTGGCCCTCCTCTGGACTCACTCCAACAGGTCCATGTCTTTCTTATGTTGAGGGCCCCAGAGCTGGATGCAGTACTCCAGGTGAGGTTTCATGAGAGCAGAATAGAATTGTCTCCCTTGCTCTGATATTCATGCTTCTTTTGATGCAGCCCAGGATATGCTTGGCTTTCTGGGCTGCAAGTGCACATTGCCAGCTCATGTTGAGCTTCTCATCAACCAACACGCCCAAGTCCTTCTCCTCAGGGCTGCTGTCAATCCATTCTATGCCCAGCCTGTATTTGTGCTTGAGATTGCCCTGACCCGTGTGCAGGACCTTGCACTTGGCTGAACTTTATGAGTTTCGCATGGGTTCACACTTCTCGAGCCTGTCAAGGTCCCTCTGGATGGCATCCCTCCCCTCCAGTGTGTTGACAGCACCACACAGCTTGGTGTTGTTGGCAAACTTGCTGAGGGTGCACTCAATCCCGCTGTCTATGTCACCGACAAAGATGTTGAACAGGGCCAGTCCTAATACCGACCTGTGTTTTGCACAAGTCCAGGTAGATGATGTCAGTTGCTCATCTCTTATCCCTCCAGTCATAGGAACCATCCCACTATGTCTCTGTGATGCCAACAAGGTCATAGCCCTGCAGATGCGCACGTGTCTCTAACTCCTCTTGTTTAATTCCCATGCTACGTGTGTTTGCATAGAGGCATTTAAGTTAGGCCCCTGATGAAGCTGACTTCCTGGCTAGAGTGGCTGGAATTCCTTTGTGCTGCTCTTCAGGTGCTCTCCTGCTGATCTGTGATCCTTCCCCAGCTTGGAACTAGCTGTCTAACTCCTTCTCAGCCTCCCTGACATCAGGCAGCTTTTTGACCTCCTTCTGCAGCTCAGCCACGAGCTGCAGGAGCTCCTCCACCTGGGCACACCTTCTGTGGGCAGGGCTGCCACCTGTCCCTGCCCCAGGAGAAAGGTCCAGGCACTTCCTGCAGCCTGAGGTCTGCACTGCAGCCTCTCCCTTCAGCAGCTCAATGATTTCTGCTGATAACCTCTGCTGAGACAGACATGGCAATGGTAAGAAGGCTTCCACAAGCTGTTCAAGCATCCTGTGAACTTTTATTTCCACTCAGGTTGGCAGACTGATGTTGTCCCTCGTCCTCAGGGACAGAGCTCCAGCAAAACTGCTAGCCTCAGCAACGACAGGTTTTTTTTTAGTCTCTCATCATATCTGGACATGGGAGTGAAGTAGGAGGTGGTTCTAGGCTTGCCTAGTAGGGGGATGCTTTTCAAGAGCCCTTCCATGAGGCACCTTTCAGCTCCTTACTCTGATGTGTGTGAATTGTGCCAGTGACAATGGCTGGGTTTATCACTTCAGTCCTCTATTGGGAAAGACATGCTGTATACTGTCTTACCTTGCAGTCTGTGCATGTGGAGGAAGGGTAGGAAAGCAACCAGTACAAGGTCTCAGAGCCATGTTCAACCCAGATGACTGAAATTAAAAGCAAACCTAAAATTCCCATTGTTGGGTCCCTCCAGGGGAGGGGAGCCTGTATGGGAGGAGGCCCAAGGGATGTTGTGGAGAAAGGAATAAGGAAGGGCTGCCAGACTGGAAATGTGTATTTTAGGTATGTTGTTTTATTGCACTTGAGAAATAATTCTTCCTGGTTAAAAGGAGTGAGGAGTTGCAAATATGCGAATTCTAGACTAGCTGAGCTCACATGTGCCTGAGGTAGGTTGTTGTTTTAACGTACAGCAGTAGTGGCCAGTACTGGGATGAAAAAGTTACAGTCTAAAAGAAAATGGAGATAGGATGCTTTCCGCAGAAATCATGCGTTGTGGAGGCTGTTTGGGAATTTTCTCCATGTGGGAGGGCTGTGCTGCTTGCGGTGCTGCTAGCCTCTTGCTGCGAGCCACAGCGGAGGCTGCTCAGGAACCAGGAACGGCCCGTGGGGCTGAAGAGTTTCCTGTCACCAGGCTGGTGGCAATTTACATTGGGCATCACCACCCTGCAAGACTGGGCAACCTCAACCTGTGAGTTCTGTGTCACTGTAAGAGGGGTAAAATGAAACTGCTGGACCTAGTAAAATTAACTGTCCAGATGAAAGGATTGTGAAATTAATATCATTTGGGGAACAAGTATTGTATGTTATTCTGCTTATCTTTTTTTTTTTTTAAATACTGATTGGCAAGCCAAGTTACTTGTCTTTGAAAGTGGAGTTTCAGCCAGTGTTTTAGAAGCAACCCAACTTATGATTCACCCCCAGACAAGTCTCAGTGGAAGGATTAGATGTGGCTGAATAAGAGGGATGGAAAAAAAGAAACATGTATGAATTTGTAGGGCATCCTCCTGCTGCAAGTAAGGTTTTGTTGACAGTGAAGAGATTAAAGGAACATTAAAGGAACAACCTTACTTAGCCTTTACTGGTTTTTTTTTTTGTTTGGTTTGTTTGTTTTTTTTTTTTTAAATGAATTAAAAGTGTAGCTGATAGAGAACTGTGGTTTGTTCTGCTGGACACTTCCCTTTTCCTTGAACATTGTAACCAAGGAAACTTCCAACCATTTACAGGTGAACTGTGCATTTTGCTCTCTTCTAGGAAACCTAGCTTTGTGGGCTGAGAAGTAGCTTTGCTGTTACTAGCAGTCTCACTGCCTGGCTACAAATTTCAGCAGTGAGCTAGTGTGACCGTGCGTCAGTCCGTGTAAAGCAGGTCAGGGATGCTCAGTGCTCTGTCCGTGGGATCCTGTTTCAGAAAGTAGTGCACAGAGAGCTAGAGGCATGAGGAGTCTGGCTGGGAACAGCTCTTTTGCTGGTCCGTGCTCTCCATCTGGTCTGGTGATGTGAAGTGTGTGTTTAGGGTGAAATTGGTACTGGGAGAGGAAGAAGGAGGTAGTGTGTTGTTCTACTCATCTGCTTTCACCCACCTGTTAGTGAAATAATGCAGAGCGCAGATCTGAAAATGCAGCAGGCACCTATGCAGTCTCTTTCATGTCTATTTGGAGATTATAGATTTATTTTTTTGAAAGGGTCTTTGTCAGGTTCAGGTACTGATGTGGATGCAAACACAGGCAGCAGTTTGGAGTCCTGAACATTGCCTTTAAAGGGCACCAAACTGCTGCAGCATTTGCTGCACAAACACACAGCCTTAGGTTCACATACCAGCCTTCAGTCCAGAGCACACCCGCATCTCTCTTGTCTTCCAAAATACTCATAAGGTATACAGAACAGGAGAAAGAGAAAGCATTAGTCTTGACTCAATATCCTTTTCTGAATTTCCACTATTGTCTAATGCTTTACGCAGCAATGGATCACTACTTCCTTGGGGCTCTTCCACTCCAGTGAACTCATAACATGAGACCTGATGCGATGGAAAGGTCCAGGCAACGGACACTGAGCCAGGGCATTTCCTCAGAAAAGCTGTTGTGATCCCATCTGTTGTCATGGGGACACCACTTACTTTCTTTGGGTATGTTTTTGGGCAACATGCATTGTAAACTTTAGATGGTTTAAGTTTAAAACAAACTGATTACAAAGCTATTTTCACTTGCTCTGCTCAGCAGCCTAAGGCATTATTTATTTTTCCATAATACAGGCTCTGGGCAAAAGCTATCTATGATTGTGACTCAAAATCTGGAGACTAAACAATTACTTCAGTAAAGATTTCAGTGTGGCATTTGTCACATCGCAAATTGCCCAGCATATATAATCCTATTAACTGAAGTGGAGAGATGAGATCCTTTTATGCTTAGAATCAACAAATGCTGCAGACTAAACCATGCTTATCTCAGACAGCTAACTAAATAGGCACTGAGAGCTGAGTCTGATGGTTGGCTACTTGATTCATCAAAGTAAATACAGATAATCCCACATGTTCTGAAAACGCCAGCATGAAATCCTGCTGCTCCTTTTTCCAGAGTATCTCTAAAATCTGTTTGTTTTTCCTTACATAACTCTAGGCTTGCTTCCTTTTTCTGTTTTCTCATTAAAATTTTCATCATGCTGCAGTACTAGGAACCTTATCCCATTTGCTAAATTCATGCAAAAACTTCTACTTCTTCCATGTTTTCCACCTCTTAAATGAAATGGAGACCCTGCTCCAAGATGAGCTCTGACATGCTACAGAAAATAATATTACTTTCAAAAATACTGTACTAAACAAATACCAACAAATTTACAACATCAAGCATACAGAACTTAGGGGATAACAATTGAACGTGTCCCATGCAACCTTTCTTCAGGGCCACTGTGCACATTTGCTGTGCTACAGTCTTCAATGAATGGTGTGCTCACATAGTACTTTTTTTTCAAAACTTGGTAATATGCATTTAATAAGGATTTTCATGTATAATTGCCCAAGGATTTCAAAATGATGATTTTTTTTAAAACTATGTGATTATCTTCCATTTTGGTTAAGGACATAATTGATACAAATGCAGAGTTGTCTGTTTATTGACAAGCCCTAGAAGGAGATGGCACATCTCTTCTTCATTTGTTGAATTCAATCTTACCTTGCTTCTACACTGATCCAGAGCTCCTAAAACTTTTTGGGATGCAGGGTTCAGAAGTTAAAATGAGCCCTTGGACTCATTCTCATTTTTATCAATGTCGTTTTTCTGTGAAGAGCAAACATTTCTAGAAGTCAGTCTTAACTAGTGTTGCCCATTCTACTTTAAGAGGACTCTAACCTCAATAAATAAAAGTAAAGCAAATACTATAAATAATTTGGGTGACACACTTGATTGTAATATTAATTATTTTAGTAGGCAAAAACCTACTGAACCTACCTCATTAGGGAATATATTGAGAATCATAGAATCATAATTCAGGTTAGAAGGGACCTCCGGAGGTCATCCATTCCAACTGTCTCTTCAGAACAGGTCGAACTAGGTCAGGCTATTCAAAGCTATGTCCTGAGTGCAGTGAATCCCATAGATCGCTCCAGAACTTCTGGGACACTCCAGACCTGCTGGAGTGTTACCTGTGACTGTTTGCTTTAATGGTGTGAGAAAGGATCCCTGAATGAGCTCCTGGGTAGGCAGAGGGATAAAACACAGTTAAATATAAGAAAGCTTACACTGCAGTTTGTTCTCAGAGCAAAAGACAAGAATAAACCCTGAACAAATGAAGAAAGTGGGGATGGAAAACAGGGGGATGTTGACAGATGCTGTGAGTTTCCAAGTGCTGTGCTGGCAGAATGTGAAAGTGAACTCCGAAGGTTACAGATTTTTGCCGAGGAATTTCATATCCTTCCCTGAAAACTTACCTCTAAGTTGCTACTGCGAGCTGTCGCCATTTATTCTGGGAAGAACCCACAGTGTTTCTAATGCGTTTTGTTGCATGTGGTGTGCATCTCCCGTGGTGTGATGTAACACAACATGGCATGTGGGTGTTATAAATAGAACGATGAGATCTTGCAAAAACCTGCCTGGCAGGCAAACTCACTGTCTCTCCTTTTTAAAGGCTTCTTGAGCTCTCCACTATGCTCCATTCTTTTGTCAAAAGGTACCTTCCACCCTGGCACCCTCCTGCTCAGGTTCCTGGGGAGCGGCTGGGATAGAACGGCTTTTTCTCCTGAATTCCTTTTGCGTACCAGCAGCACAGCAGAAATTTAATGGGGGCAGTGTCTTGCTGCTCTCAGTTCCTGTCTCTCCTTTCATCTGTGCCTATGCATTTCTAATTTGCTCGGTGCTGTGGGCAAGATGCTAATTTTAGCAACCTTGTGTAATTACTCTGAACTCACTGGGGTTAATGAACATGTACAGTATATTGCTCCAATCAGAATCTAGCCTTATGTTGTCTTAATACTTTTGCCTTTTCTTTTTCTTCCTTTTTTTTCCCCTATACCAGTAAATTCAATTTCCACAGCCTTAACAGCAATGCTACTGCTGGAATAATAACCAGACAATATTTTAAAATAGGCTATGGAGTCAGAGTTACCAACATGACAACATGGGAGTAATTCCCTGGGCTTTCTTGCAGTGATGCTGGACTGCAATTTTATGGTCCCCAGCTTGCTCTGTGCTCTCTGGAGGAGTGCTGGGTTACTATATTTATACCTATCAGTTAAGAGTACTGCTTTACCAGCATTTATTTCTAGAACTGTTTGAGTTTCCAGGCCGGCTTCTCCTCTGAGTGCCTAACCAAGAACAGTTCCTTTTAGCTGCATCTTGTGTAAGAGTTGAAGGTCATATCAATTGCTTGACAATAATCTTTAGTCTATAGTATCAGCTGTAAAACTGGACTTATCAGGACTCTCTCTTATGTTTCTTGTTCTAGTGTGTGACAAAACATACAGAAAGGGACTTAAATTTATTTTTCACTATCAATTTTTAGTTGTTTTGTTTTCACTTTTCTTATAGACTAAACAGCTACATTTCTGAAACTGCATTGAAAGAAGCATTAGTGAACAACAGTGTGACTTACCTTTGTTGGCTCAAATACTTTGATAGTTCTGTGAAGATACAGTACCATATATGCCTGAAACTTTGACATGGTGTGATTTCCTGTTGCAAAGCTTGTTGAATAAAACCCAAATGTATCATCGTACCTCTTCCTGAAGCCTTAAATGGTTCTGAGACACCAGTTGGCAAGTCCATACAAGAAGAGAGCAGTTTGGTGGCATCCACTCTCCTTTGGTTGAGTCACACAGGAGAAGTGTGCATGCAGAAGTGACAGAGATATTTTAAAAGGGAGAGGTTTCATCAGACTTCACGTAGTTCCTGAAAGGTGAGGAAAGAACAGTCAAATGTAGCCAACAAATAATTGGTTTGTTTAATCACTTCCCATTGATAGTGAGTCCATACGTAAGAAAACATTAAACAGGGAAAATGATAACACATGAACACTGCATTGAGTTGAAACTCCACACATTGTGTTTGGCTCAGTAATTTAGGCAAAAACAAAACAGATTTAGCCTAAAGCAACAAAGCTCTTGTTAAATTTAACAACTCATGAAACATTTGAAATGCTATAGTGTTACAAATTAAAAGCATGTTTATATGCATGATTTGATGCGTATCAGGGGATAATTTTTAATAAAGTCTTTCTTTTTTCTTTACTCTTAATCTTTCCACCTGTGCTGAAATGCAATCTTTCATTAAACTTTATCTTGTGTTGTGTCACCCTGCCTCTAGTTTTGTCTATCTCACATCCCCATTTGGATCTGCTGCACAAAATGTTACTTTCTTTTTGGTTACTTTAAGGGCTGTTCTTTGCATCTGAATTTTTTCTCATCTCTTAGTTTATTCTCCTCCAGCTGCAAGGATTTATTTCTATTTGCTGTACAGAAAAGCAGTCAGACTAAGTAATGAAAGCAAATGTTGCTTCTCCTTCTGCCACAGAACACTTTTCTTCAGGATCTAAACACGTGCTCCTCATCAGAAGCAAATGGATCTAGTACGGGCTGCAATCCAAAGCATGTACCACAAATTCTGGACTTCTGCAACTATTTAATTGATAGCCAGGAATTAAGAAAACCACAAGGCCCTCAAATACTGCTTGAGGAGCAAAACCAAATGCTGCAATACAGGAGAATGGACTTGAAATGTTTTTGGTCTCAGATTTCCCTCACGCAGAATGAAAATAGATGCTGAACAATAGAAGTACCGGAAGAAACTGCAGTTGCTTATAAAACCTTCGAAACCTCTTTCAGTCACTTTGGTATTTTGTCTCTTATTGCTGATGGATAAGCATGAATCGGGGGCTAAATGAGCTAAGTGGATACTGTGGAATTTTGGAATCCTTAATGTTCATTTAAATTACATTTAAATGTGTCACTGCATTGAAACCTGGATTCAGCAATGGAATGGAATCTGAAATAAAGCATGGTTTTAATAAGAATGGTGTTAAGGAATACTTCCTAGAGTAATTTGAATAAGTTTTGTAAAAATATCCAAGCCGTATTTTTGTTAGTTGCCTTGTAATGGGACATATAGAACAGCAGAATCACTTAATACAAAGGTGAGGAGAAACTAGTTCCCCTGAACTCCTCTTCTCACCTTTGACTGAATCCACTGGCAGGAGATGTCTGAAGTGTTTTAAGGTGTTTCCAAGTTCTCATACATTCTTAGCTCCACCACCACTTGCCCTTAATCACAGAAGAAGTTGGTGCTGGAAAGAAGAGACGATGTATCTGCAGCTGGTGCAATGTTTGTGCTTCAGTCAACTATCTAGTAAAATGTTGTTGAAAACAAATACTACTGAAATAGCTTTTGCTATTAAACAAATACTACTAAAATAGCTTTTGCATGTTAATAAAAAACCAACCAAACAAAATCCAACAAAACAAACAAACAAAACAAACAAAAAACCAAAACCAAACAACACAAACCCCCCACACAAACTTTTCTGGTGCATTCATAAATTTGTTCTTCCATGACACTCATGAAGGATTCATGAGGGGAATAGGGAGGACCCGGGCAACTACAGGCCGGTCAGCCTCACCTCTGTGCCTGGCAAGGTGATGGAGCAGATTCTCCTGGAAACCATGCTAAGGCACATGGAGAGCAAGGAGGTGGTTGGTGACAGCCAACACGGCTTCACCAAGGGCAGATCGTGCCTGACCAACTTGGTGGCCTTTTATGACGGGGTGACAGCATCGGTGGACAAGGGACGAGCAACGGATGTCATCTACCTGGACTTGTGCAAAGCTTTTGACACTGTCCCGCACGTCTTCCTTCTCTCTAAACTAGAGAGGCATGGGTTTGATGGATGGACCACTCGGTGGATAAGGACCTGGCTGGATGGCCGCACTCAGAGAGTGGTGGTCAACGGCTCGATGTCCAAGTGGAGACCCGTCACGAGTGGCGTCCCTCAGGGGTCCGTGTTGGGCCCGGCCCTGTTCAACATCTTTGTCAGCGACATGGACAGTGGGATAGAGTGCACCCTCAGCAAGTTCGCCGACAACACCAAGCTGTGTGGTGCCGTTGACACGCTGGAGGGGAGGGATGCCATCCAGAGGGACCTGGA
>JAAGAY010138404.1:27106-40578 GCA_011801015.1 Ardeotis arabs
GGTGGTGGATGCCCCATCCCTGGAAACATTCAAGGCCAGGTTGGATGGGGCTCTGAGCAACCTGATCTAGTGGGGGATGTCCCTGCTCCTTGCAGGGGGGTTGGACTAGATGACCTTTGAAGGTCCCTTCCAACTCTAACCATTCTATGATTCTATGATTCTATGATTCTATGATTCCCTTTTACTGAAAACCTAAGATTAGAAGCTTCACAGCACAGAGGTTTTTGTGCTCACTTCTAACATTGTCTGGCTGCAGCATGAGCCATCCTTTCCTGCAGTGAAGTGGCTCAATAAGTCCTTTGCGAATGCAGAAGAACTGTGCATGAATAGAGGGAAGGAATTAACTTAAAATCAAATGGTATGTCTATGTTGTCAGAGCCTCTTCAATGCATAGAGAGCTTCCTATGGGAAAAACAACTACGTAGTCAGGAAATTCGAGGATGCTGATGTGTAACAGCTATTTTACCGTTTTACCTCCAAACTACCAACATAGTCAGAGGTTCTAATCTGCAAAGCAATGTGTTATGAAAAGTGGGGTAGAAGACCACAAGACAAGAAATATAATATGTTTTGGTCACACAGTGACAACAGCAGTGGCAATTGCTGTAGGGACTCAGACTACCTGTGTTTCTGTGATGCTCTTTGAGATGTCAAGCCTGACTGACTCTCTGTGTCTTCCTGATGGTTTGCCTATGTAGTGTTTGAATGTGTTTTTTTTCTTCCTGTATTAATAAAGCTTAAAAAAGAAAGCAAGGAGAGGGGCTGGAGGAAAGCCTCCATACGTGATTATACAGTGAGTGTTAAGGACATATCCCACACCTCACTACAACAAACGTGGTCAGCATCCTTTAAGTAGGTTGTGAAACAAAAGATTTTCCCTTTGTTAAACCACAATGCACATTGGAGCCATGCAATGAAATATGTTCGTCTCAAAGCTTGTTTGAGAGCTGCACTCTGGAATTTGTATACAATCCTTCCACAGTTTGAGCTTAAAAGTCTCCCACTGCAACTTAAATACGTGCATAGTAGACTTTCCTTTGCCTGTGTATATTTTCATTATTGGAACAGCTGAGATATGAGTTTATGTATCTTTCTGTAAGCAATGAGATCTGCCTTGGCCTCAACCTGTTCTGAGCATGCCAAGCTTGTCCCTGGTGGAAGTCAGTCTCTGAGTATCTTTGCACAACTGTTGTAACCAGATAAGCTATGTCCAAAGTAACTGAAATCAGAATAATCTTTCTATCATGATTATTGTGTGCAATTGAATGAAACATAAATTAGGTTGGTTTTTTTTTTTTAAATTTCTCACTTGAATTTCTAGACAAGAAGTCTTATAAGGAGCAACTGAGGGAAGTGGAGTTGTTTAGCCTGGAGAAAATGAGTCTTGGGGAAGACCTTATTGCTATCTACAACTACCTGAAAGGAGGTTGTAGCAAGACGGGTATCAGTCTCTTCTCCCCAGCAGCAAGTGATAGGATGAGAGGAAAGGATGTCAAATTGTGCTAGGGGAGGTTTAGTTTGGATAATAGGAAAAATTTCTTCACCAAAAGGGTTGTCAAGCACTAGAACAGGCTGCCCATGGAAGTGCTTGAGTCACCATTCCTGAAGGTATTTAAAAGATGTGTAGACGTGGTGCTTAGGGACATGGTTTAGGGGTGCACTTGGCAGTGATAGACTTACAGTTGGACCTGGTGATCTTACAGGTCTTTTCCAACTTAAATGATTTTCTGATTCTAAAACTTGTTACTAAATGAGAAGTTGGTTTATTATCCTACAGATTCCTGAAGGAAATAATTACCTTCTCTCACCACTGAGAATCAATACAATAAGCTATTCTTGAGACCTAGACTGCCAAAGATAGGTATTTAAAAGCGTTCTGTCTGTGAGTAATTGTTTTCTGTTTTATCTGAAGAGAGAAATAGATTTACATCCCAGAAACAATTGCAGTCTGCTAAACCTGGCCACTTTCACAAAAGCCAATTAATTTTTTTCCCTGTTTTCTATCTGAGAGTCCAATTTTGATACGGAAAGTATTTTGAGTTACAGTGATATAAGGTCAAACTTATCAGAATATATGTTCTAGTCATTCATCATTGTACTGTGTGGGTCTTGACTTCATTCTCCCCTGTACCTTTCTCAGTCAAAACATGTCCTGCCTACTTATTTTCTTAGGCTTTTTTTTTTTTAATTTTATTTTGGTTTTGGGAAGTGGGGTTTGTTTGCTATAGTTCTCGCACCAAATTTGGATGAAACATCTCATCTGCTTTTCGTATCTGAGTAAGTTTCTCCTGTGCCTGGAACTTCCCCTTGGGGCTGGTGGTTCTGCTCAAGAGTGTTGGGGTTTGGGTGTTAATCTGAGCATCATGGTTTACATTTGAGCAGAAGGCCAACCTGCTGGAAGATGGTGGCTGATCCTGTGGATAATAGTGCCTGTTCCTGGTTTATCAAATGGGTCAGTTCTTGTGCTGATGGCCAGTAATGCTGGGACTGTGGTCCCTATGGGCTCCTCTAGTCCTTTGCTGTTTTTAAGTATGGGAGAACGAACACTGATCTGGGCTACTGAGTGAATATCATGAATTTTTGGTTCAAAGGGAGATCATACTAACATTGGGCTAAATGCAACATTTTTGTGTTCCTAAACCTGTAAGATGTATAGGGCCTTTGTTTTGATTTGCACACATGCTAACTTTGAATAGAGTGGTTAATGCCTTGTTACTGCTTGGAATTACAAAACCAAGTACAATAGAAGTTCAAATGGCTTCTTCATCTATTATGTACAAGTACATCTCGGAATACAAGCAGGTTTCCAGGCTTCACTCACAAGAGACCAAGGAGTCTCTTGTATTAAAAACAGTAGAGAAGGAGAATACAATTCATCTAGATTCTTAAACTGTGAATGAACCCATCCTGACAAGCTCAGCAGAGGAAAAATGAAGCATCAACTTCAAGGATGGGGAAAGGTGGGTGAAGCTAGAGATGAAGTTGTTAAAATAGCTTTAATAAGGATGAGGTACTCTGTTAACAGTCTCCTGCTCCTATACTTGTAACAATGTGCTGTTGACAGATGCAGTCCTTTTTAAAAAAAATAAAATAAAGACACAAATGCCCATAAATGTAAGTGCCAGATAATGATTTGCACTTGTGGGTGTTTTTTTTTTATCACCTTTTCTGTTCTCAGTAAATATTTTTTCTCCTGAAATGTTTGTCATGGCAGTTAATAATTTAAAGTTATTGTATAGCTAAGGACTTGACTCAAGGCTGACATTACATGAGGCAACACAGCAATATAGAGCAGAAAATGATCTCTACTGAGTTTACTCTCCAAAAAGACATGGCAGACAAATAAAAAGAGGCAACAAAAAGAAAAATGGTAAAAATGAATTTCTATCTGAAGCACAGCACGTGCCAGGAAAAGAATAAAGTGTTCTAAAGTATTTATTTCCTCCTTCAATGACTGCTAAGGTAATAACCTTCATATGTGCAACAGCCAGGGATTTTCTTCTAGATATAACTCAAGTAAAAATTACAGGGATCTTTTCCATGCCTAAACCACATTGTCTAAGTGTAAATGCAGTCAAATGCTGTCTTGCACTTCCATTTAGAAATATTAACTAGATACTCTTTGGGTTTGTTTTAAAAATAATATCCTACAATATCTATGCTCAACAACTGTTGTTCAGAGGTCCCGAGTTCCGGTGAATGTGCTCTGCTCTTTGCAGAGGGATACAGCCCTAATTTCAATAGAAAGGGGAATGGCCCAAATGGACTGAAATTGGGACAAGTGGATTACAAAACCAGTTCTTGACTTCATTCACCACAGTATGCCTGCAGCACATGTGAACACTAGTGGAGTGAATCTGGGAAGGCAGAATCCAGTTGCTCTATTAATTTTTTTCTACTTTTAATATAGATGCTGCATCTGCAAAGAAAATGCTGAGTCTGACTGGATTTCAGTGGCTGAAGAGATCTGTATGTTTAAGATCTCAGTCTGTTTGCAACCTCAGTGCAAAGATGAAGTTGGGAAGGTGGATGTTGGTCTCTTCTCCCAAATAACTAGTGATAGGACAAGAGGAAATGGCCTCCACTTGTGGCAGGGGAGATTTAGGTTGGATACTAGGAAACACTTCTTTACTGAAAGAGTCATCAGGCACTGGAACAGGCTGCCCAAGGAAGTGGTGGAGTCACCGTCCCTGGAGGCGTTCAAAGAATGTGTAGATGTGGCTCTTCAGGACATGGTGTAGTAGGCATGGTGGTAGGTTGATGGTTGGACTAAGTGATCTTGGAGGTCTTTTCCAACCTTAAATATTCTATGATTCCATGATTCTAAGTTTATAGATCTATAAAAGAACTTTCTGAAGGACCAAGCATAGTAGGAGAGGTGTATATTAACAGTGGCATGGCTTGTTATCAGCTGTACACAGTAGGCAGATTAAAATCCAATAATATATTGTATGGAGTCAGGGGGAAATTGGACTCGCTTTTAAGTAAGTGCAAATACAGTCAGTATAGAGAGAGTTTGATGGATCTGTTCTGAAGGGATGTGTGCTTATAACAACTGAGCTATATTGGTAAGCTACATGTTTCTTGCTCAGGCATGGGCAGAATCCTTTTGGTGCCCATTAGACCCTGCTGAGTTGACTTGTGATGTAGAGTTCAGTGAACTATGTAGCATTTGAAGTCTAGGCAATTCTGTGAAAATTTCATCTAAGAAAATATCTTCTAGTGTAGAATGGAATTATTAAATAATATTCTGGCCAGGCTCTGAGGGATGGTGGAATATACTTCCACAAAAAAATTGTGGATGTGTCCACAAAATCTCCCAATACCAAAACCTTGGAATCCTATGCTTGCACTTCCCTGGCTGCAATATACTTTATCCAATCCATCATATGTTCTTGTAGGAACTTTCTAGGTAAAACCAAACAGCTGTTATGCAGCTAAATGAACTTGCCTAGACAAGTAAGGCCAGTTATGAGCCATGCAACTTTCACCTGCGAAGTGGAGATATGGACTTGTAAATATGGACTTGAGAGCATTTCTATCCTCTCCCTGTTCTTACTAAACTACTAAGTTCTAAGGTATATGTTGGCATTGTTCCTCCTCAGCTGTTATCTCCTATGGTAAGTACCATCTACACCTTTTTTTTTTTTGAAGATGTAACAGCTAAGCAGGTAGGCAAAATCATAGCAAAAATTTTACATTTATTTAGAAATAAATTAGTGACTTAACAGTGAATTGTAAAGATCACTTTTGATTATAACTTGTTTCTGTGAGATAATAGAGGGCCATATTCACTGGTTCATGATACATTAGTGGATGTAGATTTCCCAGAATGCTCTACCCATGTGTTACATGTACTTACCAGCTTCTTCCATATTGCATAAACTATTCATATCTATGGAGAATAATCAAGATCCTGACAGCTACTAATCCTCATTTGATTTATTTCAAATTTTGATAGCTACATGGGTGATAATCAGTGCACTGAACTTGGTCTGTGATCCTAGTATCTGATCATTGACAAAAATGGGGTGGCCCTTTATCCTTACGCTAGCTCTTGCATAACAGTCCTCTCATCTCCAGCAGATCTCTGCTTCTGACTTCTGTTTTCATAGCCCTCTGATGTTTGCTGAGCAATCAAGTGTCATCTTCTCCAAATCTTTTCACAATTCATTTTATTTGTTAATATTCTCAGAGGACTTTTATGGAGGAAATGTGGAAATGCTCTGGATCCACCATATTTGTTTTGTACTGCCTGAAACTACAATTTATATAAATGTCTGTTGTGATATAGAGGTCTATTGTTAGTACACATGCTGTTTTAGCTAGTCTTCTGAAGTTTTTCATGAAGTGCAAAGCTAACATTCAAAGCCTTATTGTATGGGCACAAAGAGACCCAGCAAATCAAATAAATTGAGTCACCTGTTGAATACACCCTGTTCTCAATACAACTATTTTGCTGGTGCTGGACTTGTCATAGTACAAACGCAAGTGGATGAATTGATATGGTATGTCTGAAATAGCTTTTATTCTACAGAATATTGCTCTGGGGCTTTTATGCATGTCTGATCTCATCAGGTCCAGAGGATATGTATGTATCTTAGCTATTACGCCACTTATGACATTATTTGTTGATTTCTAGTAGAAGTAAGCAGAATATCCAGTTTTAATATATCCACTGGGGGGGGAAGGTTCTGAATTTAAATCTGTACTTCAGTGCCATTACAACAATATAATTGTTAGGAAATAAAAATGTTATAAACTTTCGCTAGCCCAGACATGTCATAGACTAATTGTTTTGAAGCATCTTAATAAATAACAGCGCCTGAATCCTGAAGGGTTTAGGGATCAGATAGTTGTTTGTATTTAGTCCTATTGTGTAATGCATATGACTTAAAAAAACATAGACATACAATCAAGTGATTTAGGTAAAAATGGAAATAATAGTATGGACTAATCTAAGGTTCTAAAATTCTTTCTTGAAAATGTAAAATTTTCACGCTAACCCTGTCCAGGAAGGATTTTAAAAATCACTATTACATTTTATAGATTGTGAAAGGGAGGCACAGAGACTGTAAATTTTGCTCAGGGTCATAGATGGAGCAAGTATTAGAACTTTGAAGTTCCTATTTCTCATTTCCGTGTTTACAGTATGAAGGTATCAACATCAACTAAGCTTTGCATTGTTTCTTTTTCTTTCAGAACCTTATCCAATCTCCTCTTTCTTATCTCCTGTTAATTTGGTTTTTTTAGTAGATAAGGTGATCTATTCTCAGTGTATCTTTCTTTCCTGCTAATAGGATATTGGTAAGATACTGTTTCTGATACTGCCCTGCTTTCATGCTTGACACTTTCTTCCACAGTGGTAACCCAGAACATGTGTCAGTTAAATAAGACTTCCAGCTCTTGCCCGGTTATCACTCTGATCAGATTTTGATGGAAAGGCAATTAGTAGCTGGGTTCACAGGCTCTAGATTTATCTATACTCTTCTTGACCTACGAATCAAGGACATCTCTGGAATATTTATCTGTCTTCAGTAAGAAATCTTACATAGAAATTGTTCTTCTAATATATCTTTATTGCAAGCTTTAAAAAAATATATTGAAAAAATGTGTGTTAAGCTATGAAACGTTCTCCTAAAATAAGAACATTTATGTGTACAGGAAAGAATATTAAAAATGAAAAATTCAGTGATCAATTTACATATTTTGAGGTCTGGTGGGAATTTTTACGAGCTGTATTGACAGTGTATTCCAGTAGGTTTACGGTTATAAGCTAGAGAGGCAGAATGACTCGTGCTCACACTGATGCTTTCCTTTTCCAAAGAAATTTTTATGCTACTCATAGCTGAATTGCTAAAGGTGTTTTCTAAGGCAAGGAGGTCAGCTAATTAAGTTGGAATGGGAGGCCAGTTTCCCAAATGCCTTAATGTGAGGCTTAGTCTGAATTTTCCCAGGGTATTAACAGAAGTCTACTTTACACATATGGTATGTCAGCAGACTCAACTGTGACACAAGTGAGTGATGGTGGTGTCTCCAGGTAACCGGGAAAATGCTGAAGTTGGAACAGAAATTTCTGAGATACTTTCCTTAGGATTTGGTACTTACATAGTGTTTCTTCCCAAGGAATATAAAATTTCAGGTCTCATAGGGCAGAAAATTCATAGAAAGTTTGAATGGTAAAAGACGCAAAGGAGTGATGACTGTGGGCTGTCAGTGGACTGGAATCTGCACCATGACTGTCAACAACATAAAATGTAAATTAGTATCTTGACTTCTGAAGTCACCAAAACTAAGATTAATTTCATTCAAATTTTATATTCTTGTGTTAAGAATGTCACCTAGACTCCTAGAGTTGGTGGAGAGAGAAAAATTTGATTGATCCTGATAAAGGCTGTGAAATGCTCCAGGAGGACCTTATCATTCAGAGTTTAGTTTTGAGGAAACTTATGTGATTAGTCTCTAAACTATGTGGAGTGCATCCTGCCCCAAACTTTGGTCCATTGGTCAAACTCAAGCCTGGCCTTCTCTATGAGGTACCCTAATACTGAGGGATGGGGGGATTTACCCTAAGGAGAAGACTCCCATTCCCTGCAGCACTGAGGGTTGGAGGACATGCTTAGAGTGGGTGATGCAAAGCAGTGGTGCTTTGTGTAGCCCCTCCATTCCATCATGACCATCTGTCAAACCTGATGACCAGAGTGCTCCTTGCCAGGCAGTACCTGTTAATCATCTGGCTGAAACCTGGTGATGGTCAGGCACAGTGGAATGAATCATGGTGAAAGTCAGACATGTACAAAAAGGTGAAAAAAAAAGTAATTAAAAAGTTTTAAAATAATAATTTACCTGATTGCAGCTTAAGTTGTAAAGCTGCAAATTCTTTTGAAGGGAATTAAAGAAGCTGGATAGGGAAAAATATCAAATTACCAGTATGAGGAATGATTATGTTAATACCTTGCTGAGCTTCCAAGCTGTACCCTGTGGGAACTAGATGTTTACAGAGGCCTGAGGAAGATCTTTCTCAGCTAGGTGCTTATGTAATTAAAAAAAAAACTTCACCAAAAAAACCCCCGCAACACAACTATTTCCCTGAGCCAAATCTTCTCAGTGCTTGCTAAACAGCACAGATGGAGAGAAGTTTCCATGGGGACTTGAATTGAGGGCACAGGCAGGAGAAAGGGAGGAAAGGGATGGAGGGCAGGAGTGGGGAAATCTTGATTGCTTGAGAGATTTGCTCCAAGACTTGTTGTTTTGATTGAAGGGGAATGGAATGTTCCTACCTCAGTTATCTCAAAAATTTCTGTTCATTTTCACCATTTCTTTTGGCTGCTTTGGTGAAATTATTCTCCCTAGCTTCAGATGTGTGTATGACAAGCCACATCTTAGCAGATCACCCAAAGCTTTCTGCAGCGTCCATGGAAACAGGCACTTATCTACTCTGCTTCGCATGTCTGCCTCAAGGTGAGATGAACTGTGTCCTAGCACTAACTGTTTCCCATCCCTGACTGTTGCGGGAGCCTAGATGTCCATCATCCATGTCCCAGTGAAGACTTTCAGCCTTTATTTAGATAGCTTTGTTATTTGGCACAGTTAAAGTAATCCTTTTAAGCAGGTGTATATCTATGTTAAAACAATGCCATAGGCTAACGTTTTGTAACCTTTTCTTTAACTTATCTTCATTTCCATGTCTAATCTAGGCTGTAGATTCCTATTTTTACTATCTGAGTATCATGAAGGCCTTGTGGTGTGCTAATAAATAGCTCTAATTCCTGCTAGGCACAAACTTGCTTTTTCCACACAGCTTTACAGTCACTGCTGGAGGCATGGCAATATGCAGTGGTGTGTCATATTACCACTTTTTAAGATCAAATACCTTCCCTTTTTAGGCAAAAGGCTGCATATTGAATGCCTACAGGAACTATGCCAGTGTTACAAGTGACCCTGAGCAGCTGGTGGGAGAGATCTGAGAGATTTCGGCAGAAGCTTTGCTCAACCTTTGCGTCTCTGGGCTGGGGATGCTCAGTCCAGATGGAATCTGCAAACCATTCAGCTGCCAAACACAAATAAGACTTCAGTGATTATGTGTTAAATGTGACTTTTCTCAGTTTGGAAACTGTAAAAACTTTGGCAGTTTTTCCTGGAAAATTCAATACCCTTCCAAAACCAAGCTCCTTCTTAAAAGTTGAGCAGAATTTTTTTTTTTTTTTAGAAAGCAGAACTTCTGAATGTGTCACCTTGAAAGAGTTGGTTGGTTTTGGTTTTGTTGGTTCTTTTTTTTTTTTGAACATGAATAGCAAAACAGTTATATGTTTCTGCTGGGAACATTCCAAAATTCAGCCTGAGGCAGACATCCATCAGGGGAAATTTCCATGGCCCAAATAGACTCACACAGCAGATTCTATAAAGGGACATTTGAGATACAGGCAGCACAAGCACTGCTTATACTCTGGTGATACTGCCTCTGAAGATGCATGGATTATCTATTACAAAGTTTTCATAGACTAAATGAGAGCCATACTTGAGTTTCATCCTACAAGATGCAGGTTCACACCCAGGAAATAAGGCTTTTAGGACTTCCCTGTCCAGAGTCACTGCAGGAGACCTGTGTAAATGCTAGGCTCTCCCACTGGGATCTTCCAAACCAATCCCGATCTTTTAAAAATGTACAAACTGTAAAGATACACAAGAACACCTCTAAAAGAATGATCTTTAGCGGATCTTGAGGCAGCTGGTGTTTATAAATGTTTCATGTATCTCAGCCCAGTGACACTGACTAGACATGTTCAGCTCCATTGTGTGCCACATGGAGCTGAATGTGAAAGCTAGTTGTGTAAAGCAGCTGCATCGCCATCCTGGGTTAGACAGATGGGCATCCCCATGCCACGATGGTGGTGCAGATTGCAGCCATGGGTGCACAGGGGTGCAGAGGAGCTACCCTGGTCTGGGAATGGGATTTGGGCAGCCGAAGGAGAAGGATGACAGTGTGTCTGCTGAGCTGCTTTCTCTTTTCTGGGATGATGTTTGGTGTGCGTGTGTGGTAACAGGACTAGTGAACCTGTGACTACATAAACCCTGTAGTCAGTTGGCCCAGTGTAAGAGGATTTGTGAGTGCCAGTGATGCTAAAAAACTTTGGAGACGTGATGAACCTCTTCTATTAGGCAGAGTGAGAGTCTTCCCATTGGGATATTGCTCCAAGGACAAGATAAACACTTGGTCTGAACATGCAATACAAGATTCAATGTAGTAAAAATCTGAGATTTCTCAGCATCTCTTTAAGGGGATGTGCTTACAAATAAGGAAGAGGGAGACCTTGTCTCTAGGGCCTGTCTCTTATCCCTTCTCTGACATAAAACACATTTCTTGATGCAAAATATATGTGTTATAAATGTCTTCTGGTGGCTGTATTGCTTTTTTTTTTTTTTTCCTTTGTACACAATTGTATGAATTTCCTGCACTCAGGGGACAGAGATCTGCCTGAAAGTTACTTGACTGCTCAGGAGAGTCAGTCAGACTGTCTGGTGGGGAAACGGTGAAGATGTCTAGAAGAAAGGGGTATGTTTTTCTATCTATATTATTACCAAATCTAACTTTTAGTAGAAATAGCAAGTAACAGCTTAAGCTGAGATCTGCCTTCATGATCACTAAGTGCAAATCCCAGCACTGTGCACGCTCTCGGGCGTGCACGCTCTCGGGCGTGGGCTGGCCCTGCTGGCAGCGACCTGCGGTGCGCTGGTGTAGAAACCAGGCATTTCTGTTGATGCTGTGTGCTTGGGAGCCCTGCCATAGTGGTACCCAAGGTCATGTTTACAGATCTGTGGTGTCCAGTCTCAAAGGACGTCTCAAGGTCCTCCCTTGCATTCAGCACAGACAGAGTCTCAATGCGACCAGGGTTCGCTAACTTCAAAAGAAGTACTCCAAAACCATGTACCCATTGATTTCTCACCCTCTCACTGATTAATTTTAAATTTTGCCAGTTATTTTCTTGTTTTTCTTCTGTTTTCTGGTATTTTTTTTTTTTTTTTAAATCTGAAACCAAATCAATCTTTATCTACTGTTTAGTTGCTTCCAGGGTGGCATTGGCACCTGAATGTAAACAATCTCACATGTCCTGGAGGCAGTTTTGTGGTATGTGTCACCCCATTAAACAGTCTACAACAAGACTAGAAATTTTAAAAAGGCAATTGTAACTGGAAGCAAATATCAGCCTAATTATTTGTGATAACTTCTGTCATGTATTTAAGGCAAGCCCCTGGAATAAGACAACTTTTTTTTTTCTTTCCCCTCAAACTGTTCTTTTGATATTCTTGACCTCTGTGGTTTGAATCAATGCACTGAAATTCCATTAAAAACATGGAAAGAAACATGTACTTAACATTTCATGCTATCACTGAGATTCTTCTGTAGATTGACTTTTAAAGATGCTTTCCTTTAGGTTGATAACACCTAAAAATAGCTCAGGTTTTATAGTAAATCTCACCTGCACGGGCTCATATCCATCCACACACTGAAGCTTCAGTCTGAAGTGGTAGGTCTTTGGAAGCTTTTTACAATGAGAAGGAGGCCATGCAGTTTTATTCCCACTACCCAGCAAAGCGTGGTTCCATCAGAACCTTTTACTGCGAGTTTACAAGCGCAGAGTTACAAATGAGTTTGCTGGCAGGGAGGTGACCCCTCACTGTGGAAAGCAGAAACTAGCTATATAATTCAAAACATCGATGTCTGGCCTTCTGGGGCTTCCACCTGAAAAAAAGTCTCTGTCTGGAAAGGGCCTGAAGCAGATAGAAATGGTACACGCAGAACAGCAAGCTCTTCCTGGCAAGCAAAGCTCGGTAAACGCTCACTTCATCAGAGCAACCAGACCTCCGCATCATGCGTGGAAGCCTTACCCTGATAAACTGTGTTTTTCAGCAAGGACTTGCTAATCATTTAAAAGTCAGCACAGAGCGCTTGCCCTCTGGGAAGGGGAAATGGCATAGCTGCATCTGTGTAATGGTCTGCCTGCGCTGATAAACCTTGCTCAAAATCAGGGCTTGGTAGCTCAGCAGAGCTCCGTAGGGCTGTGGCTGAGGTGATCCGGACCTCCTCTGGCTCAGGCGCCTCTGCTCCAGCTTCCCTGGCCCCACAATCGCCCTGCCCGCTCTCGCCAGCACAGACATGCCCTTAGTCCCCTCTCGTGTTAGTGGGATGGTGCCAAGTCTTGCACAGGGCTAGGGGGTTGAGTGAGTATTTAAGTTTTCAGTTCAGTGGGAGTTATGAAAAAACATGTGTGTGAGGGGGATAGAACATTTAAATTTGGATGGGAACTTTGAAAAAGGGGTTTTATTGTATTCAAAATGGAAGGACATGATGAAATGAGCAGTAGCTGTAGCAGAGAAGTTTGAAAATGTCAAAATGAAACGTGTTGACTCTTAAAATGGCTGTCATTTATTTTTAAGGAACTTAAGCAGACAAGCTGAATTTAAAGGTTCTGGGGATGTTACTAAAATTATGCTTTTCATGGGGAAAATATGGGAGTGAAAAATCATAGAATCATAGAATCATAGAATGGTTAGGGTTGGAAGGGACCTTCAAAGGTCATCTAGTCCAACCCCCCTGCAAGGAGCAGGGACATCCCCCACTAGATCAGGTTGCTCAGAGCCCCATCCAGCCTGGCCTTGAATGTTTCCAGGGATGGGGCATCCACCACCTCTCTGGGCAACCTGTTCCAGTGATCTACAACTCTCACTGTGAAAAATTTTTTCCTAATGTCCAATCTAAATCTACCCCCCTCTATTTTAAAACCATTACCCCTCGTCCTATCACAGCAGGCCCTACTGAACAGTCTCTCCCCATCTTTCTTGTAGGCCCCCTTGAGGTACTGGAAGACCGCTATCAGGTCTCCCCGGAGCCTCCTCTTCTCCAGGCTGAACAGCCCCAACTCTCTCAGCCTTTCTTCATAGGAGAGGTGCTCCATCCCTCTTATCATCTTTGT
>JAAGAY010138405.1:0-11473 GCA_011801015.1 Ardeotis arabs
CATCTAAGAATAAAAGAATATTTAGAATTGTACTTCTGCCTATTTGAATATTGGTATCAGTAAGACACTCCAGGAAGTCTAGTCAACTAAAGGAGAAAAATCTTCCTCTTCACCTAGCCCTCCAATGATCCTCATTGTGATATCACTGAGTCAAATAATAAAAAATAGATGTAGAGTAAATTTAGGTCTTGAGCTGTTAGATAATACTCAAAGAAATGAAACAAAAGCTTTTGCTATCTGTTTCAAAAAGGAGATATGAGATGCCTTTATTGTTTTTGCTAACAGAAGTAGCATGTACATAGAAATGGCCAAGGTCTTCAGAGAGACTTGAGTAAAGCACTCGTGGAGGGTGGGGAACAAACCCAAACGATGTTTATAAGAGTATGCAATATCAGGTCTAAATACAGGGTTCCATTTGGTATTTGTTTTTATTTTTTTTTGAAGCCTTCAAGCCACTGTTTACATATGTCAGCATGAATCACTTGTGAAAGTTGTTCAGGAACACAAGGGAAAAATTATTTTGAGAAAAGAAAGCAAGGTCAGAGAAGGATGGAAAAAAAAACCCAAAAACCTGCTCCTCAAGATACTGTAGGCATCTCTTCAGTCAGTGATACTGGAGCATTTTAATGTTTCATCAAATCCCAAATGGAATCTATCTTAGCATGAGCAAACCTCAAGTAATGATTTATTTATGTGCAAAGCATCTTAAGAGCAAGGTATCTAAAAAAAAAAAAAAAAAATCCTCCTCTTTACTTAAGGTTGTTGGCAGGAGTAATATCTATGAGATACTGCTTCCTTCATTTCAGCATGGAATAGAATAAGAACCTTGCAGACATAAACTCAGCTAGTAAGTATAACTTAGTGATAAGCTTTGTTAACTTCTCTTGACAAACTTTCCATAAAAGAAAAATTCCAGGACTTGTTTCATAGGCTTACAGTCTTCTATAAAACATCACTAGCATTATCTTCGTGAGATAGCAAAAGAGTCTGTATCATTTTATACTCCTCACATTAAACTGTCAAACATTTGTTTTTTTCATCTCTGTTCATATGCGAGGGGTAGTCTAGGCCATTCTTCTTTTCCAATTGGCAGCTTTGTTCTACAGTCATTTGCAAAAGGATATAATTTTTGAAAGAATTTTTTTTTAAATGCATTTACTTTATTTACTTTGACAGAAATCTTTCTAACTACTGGGGCATCCAAATAATAATTTGGTAGCTGAGAGTGATATGGACCTGACGCATTTGCTTACCACCGTCAAGCATTAAACCTGACTACTCACATTACCAGTGCAGCTGGCTCAGAAAATCTTTCACTAAGCATCTTACATGTCAGCAGTAATCAATTTGTGTTAAGATAGTCTTGACTTGCCAGCAGATCAGACTAAGTTCATTTAGAGCAAAAATGCTTGTAAGAACTGTTGTAAACCGAAAAGTTTTGTGGCTCAATGGAAGACAAAGTTGGCTAATTCCTGAGAGAAGTAAACAGGTTTTTTTTACACTCCAGACACAAACTATGGCTTGCAGGTATATTCTGAATGATGATAATATCATGTTTACAAATTATTACTTTGTATTTCCTTATCCTTATGACAAAAGAGTATAATGAGACAGTCATTATTCTGCAATCGGAAATACAGTTTATGGGCAATATCATAGAAAAAAAGGCTGGAAAATCTTTGGAGGAATATTTAGTTCGTAAGTTTGCTCGAAGATGAAATAAGCTGTATCAAACTTAAAGAAGTTTGCCTGAACTGTAACATTAAGCAAACTGCATATTGCCTTTGCAATGCTGACCGTTGTTTGCTATTCTGTTCATTTAGGTGGCATTTTCTACTCAATTTCCATGTACTGGGATGGTTTAGCTTTAGTTTAACTACAAACATTATTTTTCTACCTGATGCTGTCAACATTTGGTTATCTGTAGGTAGATTATCCTGGTGATGTATTAACCATGCCATGGCTGTGGAGACATCTGAGCTGGCTTTAGATGAGTAGTTTGGCTATTTTGCTGTTTTGAGTGCTGTGATCAACAGAATCGCCAGGCTTTTGCACCTTAATTAAACTATTGTCATACACTCTCATAGCCTAATGCAGGTCACTATATTTTCAACTCTTGATTAACCAGGGTACAGTATGTAAATAGTTTTCTTGTAAGCAAGTACTCTTATTTATCACTTGAAATATAAAAATTAGAGGTAGGTACATATAAATAATACAAAGTTTTAACAGGGAGTTCTCATTAACAGTCAACACCAATATGTGAAAGAGTAAATACACCAAGATGTTTTTAATAATATTTACTGATGTGATATAAATAAATTGTGCTGATTGGATAAAAAGTAACTAATTTTAAATACAGCAATAATTGTTTTAAAAAAAAGATTCTCAAATTATTTTTCCCTTGCATATTTTTTTGTTTCTTCATTATACTTTAGACCTACAGCTAGTATATCCTGAGTTATTAGTCATCTACTACTTCTACAAAATGCTTCTGATCTTTTCTTTTTTCTTTGTTTTTTTTCTTTTATTTTTAAATTTTGTCCTCAAGAAAGCAAAAATAAAATCATTCAACAAGGGACCAGAAAGGCATATTTCAGAAACAGTGACATTCAAGTATATTTTTTTTTTACCTGATCAAATTTGTTAGAAAACTCATTGTATGCATATTTGTAAAAGAGAAATAATAATTCAAATAGATTTTGTAAACAAAAATTGGATTATTTTTATCCCTTTCACCTTCACCTTGATTTTCCCATTTGAGATCAGAAACCAAATCATGTTTACTCTGCTAAGGGCATAACGAAGTATAATAGTCCCTGTACCTAAGCTGACTTCTGTAAAACCCAGCCAATGTTCCACATTGATACTAAAACTTTCAGTGAGTTTAGTGGCCTGTCCTTTGATGTTGCAACAATGTTGTTGCTGAGTTCCTCTTTCTTCTTGTATTTAATGCATTCCAGGATTTTAACTTGGCAAGTTTCAGAGCTGTAGTGAAAATTATGTCCATTATTTCACTCACTCACCCAAACCCATTTAATTTAAACAAGAAGGACCATCAAATTTAGCAGTACTTTCATAAAATGGAGCACTAAACATTATTAAATGATATTTACTTTATCTCTCAGTTACTATATTTAAGTGATATTGATCTGTGACATGAGGAATTTGTGTCCAGTTGCAATTATTTTTGATTATGCCTAATTAAGCTGTCTCAAATAAAACTAGAAAACTTAAGATGTCCCATCTTAGTGAAACCTTTGCTTTCTTTTGTAATGAGAAACAATATCACTCAAAATATTCATTCAAGAATGATTTGTATATACATTATCAGTATTTAAGGCTCTTTACTTACTACTCAAGTATTCAAATGAAATAAAATATGGAATACAAGTTATACACAGTGATTTTAATTAATATAAAGCTACTTTTTGTCAACAACAAGATTGTATAGGTTTCTAACTGCTGGCGAAGCCTGGATACTTGTTTCTCTTCTCGTGCCCTCCACAGAGGAAGTGCTGATATGACCTAAACAGTAATAAACTAAGATCCCAAAGCTTCTCTCCAAAAAATAGCAAAGAAATACCAGAAATTACTGTAAACATCTTCACAGCCAGGAATGTATCTTACCCATTGTTTTCTTGAAAATATCAAAATGTCTGTAATACAAGCAGTTTAGCCTCTGTAACACCAGGTAAAACAGGTAACAAATTATTTGTTATTTTTCCAGAAAGTAACTTTCATGCAGTAAGATGTATTTAAGGGAATAGCACTTCCCTTTGGAAATTAATCACAGCATTTTGTCCTATACCATTGCTTTTCTTCTACTCACCACACTGAGTAATATGTAGATAAATCTGTGCAGCAGCGGTCTATGTCTCTCCTTCCTTTGCCTTGCTGTAGCTCTCCTATTCGCTGTAGCTATGCAGTCCTCTAGACACCGTGTGACAGGAACTCTGTTACCTTGATAGTAGGTACAGATGCGGTTCCAGCACTTGCTGTGTGCCCCACGGTTGTAACACCCTCACTCCTTCCGGTCATTCGTCCCAGGAGAGGAATGACACCAGCATTTCTGAGCTGTTCTTGTGTTTTCTCCCAGAGCACTTGGGGAAAGCAGACTTCGTGATCTCCATGCTAACTACCAGCCTGCCTGCTGCCAGTTCTCCCTACTTCTGCCAGTGATGACATTCAGCTTGCTCCTCCACACAGGATACGGCACTGATTCCTCATTATGTAAGGCAGTCTAGGTCAAGTGTAGGAGAGAGACTGCTGGCCTGAGCAAGCTCGTGGATTGCTCCTTCAGCTTCATGGGGTCTGGAAGCTGGATCCTGATCTTTGCTACATCTTCTCGGGTAAATGTTTTTGCATTATTTAAATGGTTACTGTGCTATTTTTCTATGCAGCTAGCTGTCAGCCATGCTGTGAATTGCAGAGAGAATTTGCGAGGTGAAACCAGCTCTGTCAGCATGATTAAATTTACAGAGTAGTAGTTCTAGGCATTTCAGCTTTAAGATGCTTTACAAATAAATAAATAATAAATTGGGTTTGTTTAACAAACATCTTTTCTAACCATATGGGGATTATTGTTAATTTGACTGATTAAGCAGTGAATGAAATCCATTTCCTTCAAGGTGGTGTGGGAAAGCATTATTGGATATAGCTATTAGCTCTGAAAGGTTTACTGCAGTTCTGGCTGTTGCATTGTTTTAGCCTTGCAAATTACAAACATACTTCTTTTATTAAAAAAAAAAAGGAAAAAAAAATTTTCTTGCACTCTTTGGTTATTTTTTTGCAGTAGCAATTAAATCCAGGTTGCTAATTGCTATTTACTGCATGAATGCATGAATCTATATGCTTCTGAAATATGTAAGGTGCATACTGCAGATAAAATTACATTTAGTGACTGCTCTGCAGAATGCCAGAACAGTACATGTTAGTTAGATTTATATTAGAGGGTAGCTTTTTTTTCATGCACCATGTGGAATTCAAAGAAATTTTTTTATATTTACACGCTGCTGAAAATCAGTCTGTACCAAAATATAGAACAGGTTTGTCCTTAAATGAATTATACGTACTGAGCGTTGTCAGGTGCTGGAACGTCTGATTATACCAGAATGCAGCAGAAGAGGCCCTGGAAAGTAACAGCATAACACTGATACTGCAGTATCATGTAGGGAATTTCAACAAGGCTAGTTTGCTTGCTAGGGACAATTACTATATAATAAATTTGAATATATTTTTAAGCCATTTGAGAGATTAATTAGAAAACTCGTGTTTATGTACAGCACCTTGGACAGCAACTTTTTTCTTCCGTGGTGCTGTAGTCTACCTCATGGGAATTAGCAATTCATAAAAATTAAATAATACAAATTTAAGATGCATTAATTAATTAAAAATATAGAGTTATTTATTGTAAAAATACCAGAGAGAAACTCTGGTCAGCATTGTATCAGCGAGTTATATTTACTTACTACCAAGATTTCATTTAATATATTAACTTAAAAATAGTGATGTTTGTATTGAATTATGTTAGAGTGTCAAAACAGAAAATTAAAAATGCAAAATTATTGTCTACTGGAAATATGGCATTTACAGGATTGTCATGTCTAACAGATAATTGCTCACTCTAAGAATAAATGCCAAGGTCCCTTTATTAAATCAAAATAAGATTGACTATTAACATAAGATTATGTATTAATTTCAGATTAAAACTAATTTTGATGGGAAGAGTGGAAATCCTTTAAATGTGGAGTTTTTTCCCCCCACTAGAAACTAGTGGTTCTCACAATGTTCTGGAAACACCTAACAACTTAATTTCAACACTTGTTTGCAAGTGAGGTGAATTATTTTATAATTTTCGTATAATCTTTAAAAGATCTCTTATTCTTGAGAACAACTGCCAAGCTGTCAGTTTTCTCTTCATCATGGTCTTACCTTACCAGTCACTAATTTTTTTTTTTTTTTTTTTTTTTGGCAATCATGTAGCTCTATGCTGTTATTCAGTAGAAATACCAGACTGGTGCCTTCATTAGTCACATTGTGAAAGAAGTTAGGTTCAAGAAAAGCTAACTAATTTTCAGTATTTTGAAAGCACCTCTGTTACAATGCACTATATTACATCATTGTATAATATTTTCTAGATACCATTTTATACTTCACAATACAGAAGTGTGTCTTGCAGACAAAGTCTTAAAATAATACATAGTATAGGAACTTAGAACAAAACTGCTAGGTATCACACATTAGTGTAGTGAAATACTTCAGATTCTTTGTTTCTTGCTGCCTGAAGTGTTCTAAAATAGTTCTGCTGTTATAGATGAGTACACTGTGTTCCATCCAATTTTAAGTGTGGGTGCTTGAGGTATTCTCTTACAGGCTTAAGGAGTATTAATAACCTATCTATTCAATTAGAAGGGGAAAAAAGTGTTATTCTCTTTAAACATATGGTGGTTTTCTGGAAGTGTTGTTTTTATTTTTTGCATTATGGTTCATAGCAAGGCACGCACAGTACTTCTCAGCACAGCAAGCTGCAGATACTTCAGTAAGATACAAAGTGCTTATGATGACGTTTCCTATATGTATTTCTATATCCTATATTCTAGTATATCACTTTGAGTCTGAGAAATTGAATCTGGATTGTAAGGTATGTTTTGAATGCACTACAATGCAGGATATGCATCACTTGTAGTCAGTGTTGCCTCCTGGTATTTTCCTGTGGTTTACTGGAATTGTCCAATCCATGGCTGCATCAGTAGCTTGCTTTCAATGTTCTATATATTCCTTCACATTACAATATGCAACTTGAGTTTCTGACAAACTTTTCTCTTCACTTTTCCTCACAGTACTAGAGTTTTCTGTCCTGCAAGGGAGTTGCTGTGCTCTCTTCATGGAAATGTTACTAAAACTGAGGACTATAGAAACAGTATGAAAGTGTGTGAATTAAATTATTTTAGAATAACGTGTTTAGCATAAGCAATAGTGAGACTAGTTTTTGTTATGTCTAACGTAAGCAAAGTCTAGGAGTATACGTTAGACTATTAGTTTCTATAGACATTTATATCTCAGATTTTATCTGCCTGTTTACTTTGAGTAGTTGAGATATATATTGTGATGACAATCATATACCAAGTTAGTGCTAAGTTGAAAAGAAAGACTACAAACATCTGTGTTTTAGTTTACCTCATGTAACATCTAAATGTAAGACTGTAATATTATAAATCACAAGCTTTCCAGGTAAGTTTGGGCTCACAAATGCAGATCTTTCACTGTCCAGAACTGCCAACTTTTATTTGCATCTAGTACACAAAAGCATTCCAAATGTGGCAAAAATCTATTGCTGTAGAAATGGGCTGTATCTGTTCTGAAGATACCTGTTTTGAAGCTGGCAGATGTGCTCTGTTCTTGTGCAGAAAGTTATTCTTTTTATTCAGAGATTTTCCTCACTTTTCATTGAAACCGATTGGATGCAACCTTTTGTTCTGTGTTGCTACAGTCCATGTCAATTTTCCAGGTCCTAGTTCTCCATGATGATGGTTTTTCATCCTTAACTGCTTGTTTAGCACTTCTGTGACTGCAGTACAACTGGTTCACAAGTTTAGAATGAGAAAATTCCCCCTGGATTATCATGTTCACCTGCTTGTCCATGGAGGAGCTTGGATGGCTCGTTCCTTACATATCAGATGAATTACTCCATTAACTGTTTTCCACACCCACAGCAATTCACAGAATTCATTCCTGGAACACTGGAAAGAGATACTGTAAAGAATCAAGGGAGATTTCCTAATATTTTGGTAAATAGAATGTACCACAGACATTGTCATTTTTTTTTTTCCTCTCTTAACACTATTCATTATGTACGTAGAACACACCTTTCTCATTGTCGCTTGCATGGTTTACTGCCATGGCTAAATGTCTAAGCTTCTAAGGTTAATTTTAAAGTTTTCTGTAGATTGTACAGAAGTATAACATTTGCAGCACAAATACTGAAACAGGATAGTGACAAAAAGAACTACATTCTCTTTTTCTTCAGCTGCAGTTCATTATAGATCTCCTTCAGAAAGGGACTGTGCTGCAGAGGATCACCAGAGAAGGACTTCCAGATTAATCCTTTAATGTGCTGAAGAAAACCAGACATCTTCAGTGCCTGGTGATCAAGAAGGGTGGGCAGTTCATGGCACTGGAGCCAAAAACTTTCTGGGTTGCTCTTCACCAGTGCTTTTAAACATTTGCACATTATTCCTGCAGCAAAGCCAAGAGTAGGACTGGTCAAAATTTGCATGAGGACAAGTGAACCACCAGTCTCCGTTAATGCAAAGTTACCAGGTCTGTAGAATTAGAAATCTGCAAGATTGCAAGCTCAAGGCTGCAATGGAAGTTTGCCTGGCAACTGTGTCCCTGCTGTGCAGGGCATGGAGGTGTTGTCCTTCAGGGCCATTGGATGGTTGCTTCAGCCCATTAAGATGATTGCTCCTCAGGCACTCAGGATGGGAGAAGTTGTCAAAAACTTCCAAAGTAAATGCAATGAGTATCCTAGACTTGCTTGGTTTTGAAAATTATTTGCTAGCTATTAGCAGTGTCCTATTTGTTTAGAGCCAGTAAAAAGGCAGGTAGGATTTTGGCGGGGAGAGGGAAGGGAGACCATGTTTTATTTACTAACTTTACATTTATCTTAGAGTTATAGCAGCCGTGATTGAGAAATTTATATCTTTTTTGTTTTCTGCAATGGTGATGCAATCTTTAAGTTTAAAACATTAAAAATATAAGAATTCGAGGGATTCAGGTCTTTAGCAGTTGGAAAGAAGTTGCTATTGTGTAGATAAAGTCTTCTCTCTCTAACCCCATATCAAGTGACAGTCTGGTTCAAGTAGCCACCAAAGGAGCTTGTTAAGATAATCACAAACTCTATGAATGTTCCTGATGCTGTCAGCTGCTGGAGCTGAACTTGGGCACCTGGTTATACCAGTGTGACCAGTGAAATCTGAGCCATGAGAAATGCTGCTTAAAAAAAAAAAAAGCTTTCAGTGTTCTGTTAATGATGCTTGGAGATTTCTTAAACTCAGTGGTCATATTAAGCATTCTATGCTGAACCTCTACTGAGGCTTAAAGAAGGACGTTTTAGGACTATTGAAAACTGTATGCTTTCATAATAAATTAAAATTATGTTTAAGCTAAGGGGAAATTTTGTGTGTTCAGTGTTAGTTCAGGACTAAAACTGTAGGCACCTGAGATCTCACGGATTTTTACTACTTGGTGTTTAAACAAGCTATCCAGATTCCTAGTTTATAATTTTCTTTTGTGGTGTTTATTTCATTGTAAAATGCAACATTTTAAAGGAGCTATGCTTGCAAAATGTCAAACATGCCCAGATTGTACCAAAGACTGGAGGGGCTCATATTAAAACTTCAAGCTGAGGAGTAACTCTGCCTTTTAACGTGGTGATAAATCTGTATTTATAAACACGTGGCAATTCATCATTTTCAGAAACATCCTGCATGAACAGAAAAATTCTGGGAATGATCAATTGGCATCAGCAATAGTATCTGAACATCTGTGCAGTATTTAAAATTTTAAGGATGATTCTGAGTCAGGGGTTACTAGCACTACAAAGTAATTTGTCACCTGCAAATGCTCCTCGTGACCTCAAAGAACTTTGCAAATGTACAAAAAAAAATATAACTCAGCTTTTACAATTGTACCTAAATAAGAATCAACCAGTTGAAGAGTGTGTTACCAGCTGATAATAATAAGATAATGGTTCATAGATCTTTCTACCTCAAGGTTATAAAATTCAACTACACTTGGGTAGTGGTGACCTGCGTGAGCTATTTAGCAGCCTACCCGTAGTGCCAGCAGAAAAGCTAAATTCAAAACTGATGATCATGGCAGCAGTGAAACATGAAAGCATGTGAAGTCTTTCTAAATCAGTGGTCAGGCACATTCAAAGGAGCCAGGTTGCATGGTTGTATCCAGCTTGGTCTTGCCTTTTGTATGTCAGTATTAGTATTTGGATATATTATGGTGTGTTTTAACTAAATATTTAGAGTCATAAGGTTGCTTGCTGTATTCTTTTAATCACTGTAATATTTGCAGATAAAATATTTAAAAATTTATGAGATTAGATTTCATATTGTTAGAACAATTGTTCATAACATTCTGTGTTGATAAATGCTTGAAAATTGGGTATTATACTGAGAGAGTCCAAGTGTTTGATGTGAAGGGCCAAGCATGTCAGGCCACCACTAAGACATGGAGAAATTCAGCTTCACATAGCTTGTATTCAAGCAAAATTTAAGCAGTCACAACCTCATGATGTAAAAATATTTAAAAAGAACATATCAGAATGATACTGCAATTGACTCTAGGGGATCAAATTCATTACAGATGCCTGGGGTCACTGAATCACAGCTTAACCTGTTAAGTATCTGTTATATCATAGATGACAGCCTTATTGCATACAGGTATTAATTAGGTTTATTTTCTTCTGTATTTATGTGCCAAAATTGTATTACCCGATGAAAGAAATTCAGTATTATTTTTGGCCCATCTTTTGTGCACCTCTCACCTTCCTAGTCACTGCCCCCTTCCTTTCCTGCCGTACTGCACCCACCCCTCGCCAGCGTGCCTGAAACCACAGTTTTCAGAAGTGTTTGCTGATGGCCATCCCAGTTCCACTTTTTTTTTTTCTTTTTTCATCAAGAAAGCAAAATTAGAAATATACAATGCTGTCTGATTTAGCTCAAACTGAGGCTGATCCAATGCAGCTGGAGTGTGTTGTGTTAGCAGTAACTGTTACTTAGCAGTATGAGTTTTAAAAAGGAGCATTTTTTTGTCAAGGTTCCAGATTTGGCTGCGCAGCTGTCATCTGAATACACGGGAAAGTATAGATCTGACGTGGCAGTCGTGTACCAGGCTGCATGATTGGCAATGCAGTCTGTAAGAGATGGACACGTCATAGGACTCTGGCACAGGAACTCTTTTTTTTTGGTTGAGCTCATGACTGAAGATGCTGAATCTGCCACTACTCTTCAGTGGGGAGGTGTAAAAGGAGACAGAGGACAAGTAGCATTTTGCTGTGGCATGCCAGGGGCTGACCTGGAAAGGTTTCATAGCTTTCATAGCAAACCACCCTTACTCAAACTATTTCCTTCTCACATTTTCAGAGACAATTAGTGAACAGAAAATAAATGAAAATTAATGAAAACTTTTACTTGTTTAACACTGGATAAAGAGATCTACTTCTTCAGTGCAACCCCTGCCCTTTGTCCCTTGCTGAAGGAACACAGGGGTGTAGTTTTCCAGACTCCTTTACAAGTCAGAAGGTCTTGTACAAAGCAATCTTTTACAGCCGATTCATTTCTTTTGCCGGTAGATGGGGCTGTCCTTCAACAGTGATGGCTCAGTATCTTTTTTTGTTTTCCCCTTTTTTCTTTCTTTATCCTTATCTCTGTCTCTCTTCCTCCAGCTCCCATCCCTC
>JAAGAY010138406.1:0-10613 GCA_011801015.1 Ardeotis arabs
ACTTTTTTTTTTTTTCCAGGTAAAGCCTGTCTGTTTGAGGTCAAGAGCTTTTTGATCTTCTTCAGGGAGTGCACCACGAGGGAGAGGTTCAGGTGTACCCTATACAAAGCTCTGGACGTTCCACCCCCTTGGGTTTTTTTGATGCAAGATGCCACTGCTGTCACACTCTCAGAGGCAGTGAAAGACCAGAGACGTTCATTTGGCAGGATGTCGTGACAGGAGCCACAGCCCCACTGACAAGAGGTGGCCCAAGAATGTTCCCTCCTGCGTCCTGGGCAGGACTTTGTGGTCCTTCCTCTGCCCCCCTGGAGTTATGGCAGGACAGATCATCCTCTGCTGCAGCCAGACGGTAAAGTGGAGTCTGAGGCCTGCAAGGAGATAGCAGCTTCTGAAGGGTCACTCAGTACCACCAGACACGGCCAGACCGGTGAGACTATTTATTAAATTATTATTAGCAAAGCTACCTGTCAAACACAGCTGTGAAAATGTGGCCTCTTTCTTTTCTTCCCCCTCCCTTTGGCCAGCTGGTGTTCCTCCTACGTGGGACAGAGGAATTTTATTTTGTTAAGGTTCAGGCTCAGGCTGCAAATCTGGCTAACACTCAAAGGGGCTGTGGAGGACATCTGATGTTTCTGAGAGTCCTGGCCATAGAGAGCCACATTCCTCCAGGCTCCTCCTGGTTTCTGGCCCCCTTTAGGTTTTATATGGCAGCAGGGAGGAATAAAAGGCCTTTTCCATCTTTAGGATGTAAGATGAAGGAACTGAACGGGGAGAAAATTATAAACTTTGTTTTATAAATATTAGTGGTTGAGTTTCATGAACTTCTTGTCCTTAAAGGGTGATAACCAAGTAAGTGTTGCACATGCAGAGTCTCTGGTTTAAATCAGATGTGAACACACGGGCTGTCCGTGTGGCATCCCTGGGAGGGAGGCGGTTGTTGGCCCGTGTACCCCGCACTCAGACTGCTTTCAGCAGGCAGGCAGGGCCGGGAGCTCTGCAGCAGGGCAGGAGCTGGGCTGCCACAAACCGGTAGATCAGAACCTTTAAGTGCGTTTGAGATATCTTGACTTTGCAAATATTTATACAAGTAGCATTGTGTTTAGTTAGCAAGCCCCTTAGGTGTCGAGGCACTTCAAATATTTTCAAACTCTGACTTTACATCCTGGTAAACTGAAGGGTCCCACTCCCGACTTTGAGCACGAGCCTCTGGCTGGACCTGTACGACAAATGCAGCTCCAGCTGCTGCACGCAGCCATGTGCAGAGATAATATTTGTACTTTTCTAATCTGGCAGGTAGATTTGTATACCCATTGGAAAGAAAAAACAACATCTGGGTTTAAGCATTATTTTGTTTAGATTTGGGTGAGCATTTTCATTCGCCCGTTGTTTGTCATTGTAACCTCAGAAGATAAAGGTCTTCAGCCAGCAGGATGAAGCGTTGCTTTGTTTTACTATTTACAGTGTTACATTTGGCTGGAGAGCATGATGCTGTGTGAGTGAAAAAAGCATGCAAATAACTTGTTTATCCTTGGAGATGGATGCTTTGTGCTGTAACAAGCTGTGCTGTTGATTTGACCCAGCTTTACTTTCCCAGAATTGGGGAAGCTGACAAACGTGCTGAGGAAGACTTCTAAACCAGCCAGCTTTTGATTTCACAAAAGTGCAGCACCACGAAGCATCGCAGTGCTTTGATCTAATGGTAGCAATTACATGAGAAAGGAAAGGAAGGTGGGAAATAAAGATATTAAAATAAAATGCTGAAAGGCAGACTTAAAGATCCCACAGCAACTTTTAAGAGCAGGGTTGAGTGAGCAGGTGGGGTTTATGGGGTGAATGGGGATGCTGGTGACTGACCACAAAAGATGGCTTGTTTGTTGAAGTGTTTTTGTTTTGTCAACTCAAATAGACCTTTTTCATACTGAAACACACACAAAAAATTTATGTGAATTAAACATTTTAACGTAAAATGAAAGCTCAGTACCTATTTTCTTGCTGTTTGGCAAGCTTCGCACAATGCAGTTTGCACCTCTGCTCCGTGCCTCTCGTCTGTGCAATGAGATTAACGCTGCTCCCCCGCCCCGAGCTGCTTGTGAGCCTTAATCTGGTCTTTATAAACTTCAGTGGAGGAGGGCCCAGATGAGCAAGATTATGTTATAACAATTATTCAGTTGTTTAGGGACTTCTTGTATAGTGAGGTCAGAAATTAATAAATCTCTTAAATAGCCTCCCCTCTGAAAGGAGTCCTCTCTGGCAGAAAAAGAGCTTCAGTGCGTTACTGTGCTAACGTGTCACCAGATGTCCCTGGGAGGACTTAGAGCTGGTCACCGTCTCCATGTAACTGTGCTAGTGGAGCTCTCCTGCGTAGGCAAGTCCTCTCTGAAGAGGGACCCAGATTTGAGACCTGAGCTTGCAGCTCTTGTTTGGTAGGCGAGGTTGTTGCACCTCAGGCAGAAGTGGGAGATCAACGCACTTACATGCTATTTGAAAATAAATGACCCCCACTTTATCTCATACGAGCAATTCTATGCTTTTTAAATGTAAATACAGCAACACATTTCCTCTGCTTATATCGTCCTTCTCATACTGCATTTCAGCACATGCAATCTTCATGCATTTATTCCTATGACAGTCTTGTGCATTTGAGAGCAGGGATGTGGAGGACCTGTGGGAACTTAGGAGACTTTTAGGGAAGTTGTGGGATTTAGTTTGTGTTGAGTTCTGTTTTGTGTGCACTGTGTTGCACTTAGAATCATAGAATCACAGAGTAGTTTGGGTTGGAAGGGACCTTTAAAGCCCATCCAGTCCAACCACCTGCAAGGAGCAGGGACATCTCCAACCAGATCAGGTTGCTCAGAGCCCCATCCAACCTGGCCTGGAATGTTTCCAGGGATGGGGCATCCACAACCTCTCTGGGCAACCTGTTCCAGTGCCTCACCACCCTCAGTGTAAAAAAATTTTTCCTAATACCTAATCTGAATCTCCCTCCCTCTATTTTAAAACCATAACCCCTCGTCCTGTCACAACAGGCCCTACTGAACAGCTTCTCCCCATCTTTCTTGTAGGCCCCCTTGAGGTACTGGCAGGCCACTATATGGGCTCCCCGCAGCCTCCTCTTCTCCAGGCTGAACAGCCCCAGCTCTCTCAGCCTGCCCTCATAGGAGAGGTGCTCCAGCCCTCTGATCATCTTCGTGGCCTCCTCTGGACCCTCTCCAACAGGTCCACGTCCTCCTTATATTGGGGGCTCCAGAGCTGGACTTCCTGAGCCCTGCCCAACATTTGCTTTGCTTTAACTGAGACCTAGTGTGAGAAAATTTTATCTTTGGAAAAATATAAAAGAAAATCATATGGAGTGTTTTCTGTCAGTGTTAACAGTAGGAGAAAATGCTTACATCGGTGCTTAGCCTGCCAGTCCTTTAGAATGCAGTTCTCTTCCTATAGAGAGTTTAACTTTTAAAGTAAAATAACTTCACCAGAATTATATTATCAGACAAACTTATTGCTGGGCATGAGCAATGGGCTACTAAAGCTTCAAGCAAATTTCTTATCTCAGATCACTGGCGTGTTGCAGACGTGTCCGAATGAAATACGTGCTGGGAATCTCAACTGATGTAGAAAAAGCCCGTCCACTTTTCTCAACAGGAGGAAGGTACCAGCCCCATGCAAACTGTAGTAGCTGTCACAAATTCCCCAGCATGTACAGCTGGGTGCAGACACACATTTTCCTGTTGTCCTGACTGCCTTGGCTTCAGTGAGCTGTTTCGGGTTGCAGGAGGAGCAGACGGTACCCCGCGGCTGCCTCCTGCCTGGAGCAGTTCTGCAGCTGGGTGCGCAGCCGGCGTGCTCCTCTCCGGATGACTGACTGCGCTTCAGCCATGAGTGAAGTGATCCAGAAATCTCTTACTTACCTCACAGCAAGCATCTGAAGTGTGTTAGAAGCTTAATTAATTAATGCTTGTAAGAAAGTGAGCTCTCCCGAGAAAAAAATCCGTGAGGGGGTGGGGAGATGACAGCCAAGTGTGGCTCGTGGGAATTTCTGATTTTTCATTAGAGCTGACTGAAAACTTTCTGTCAAAATACTGACTTAGTGTGGTTTTTCTCAGAGCCAGGGCTGGGGTTAGGCATTCCTCCTCTTGACCATTTATTACCCCAAAAGAAGTGGATTATTGTTGTGTCGGCATGGTCAGGAGCCAGGGATCAGCCACAGGTGCCAAGCCAGGTATCCGTGTGTCTGAGGTAGGGTGTTGAACACATGGTTGGCTGAATTTTTCCATCAGAAACACAATGGTTTTGCCCAAGTGTGATGACTTTTCTAGCGTGGACAATCTAAATTAAGTATTTTGACTTAGTTCTACTCAAATCACATCCATTTAATTTAAAAAGTAAAAACAGCAAAACAAAGCATCTCTGCACAGAACAGTGCATCTCCTGTCTTCAAATTCCCCGCTCTCCTGGCATTTCTGCTGGTCCAAGTGCTGCGTGGCTCCACTGACCTGCATGGTGGGACCTGCTGGGCACTGCAGCCTCGCTGCTGGTCGAGAGGGAATCATGCCTCAGGGGCTGACACTGAGCTGATGTCCAGGCCTGGCCAAAGCCCAGCTCTACCAAAATCCAGGCAGGAGAAAGCCACTGCCATTTCTGTGCCAGCTGAGTTGCTGGGCTGGAAAAGTTATTCATGTAAGTAAATGATTAGTAAATGATTGACCTCTATTTTGTGACTCCCTGGTCACTATCAGCAACCCAAACACAATCTGTGATCATAACCCAGACAAACATAACCCATAACTAACATAATCTGTGATCATAAAAGTAAAAAAAATTCCTTCCAAAAAGATCATCATTAGCTGGACTGATGTCAGCACAGCCTCGCAACTCCAAGGCTTTGACATCATCTCGTAAATTAGGAAGATTTTCAGGCCAGACAACACTTTAGCAGTCTACGTGGGCATTGAAGGGCTGTCGTAATGAGCCTTGTAAAATAAAATGCTGACTATAAAAAGGAGGAAACAAGTGGTTGCCTTCCGCATCCAGGAACATATATGAGGGCTCTTAGCCAAAATCAGCTTAACAGATGTAATCAGATCCCAACTCCTTTTGGTATGTACCTGGAGTCAGTCCCTTTGCAGTACTAGGGTAGGTAGGGGCAAGGAGAGACACCCGCCTAGGACGCATGGGAAGCGGTAGCAGTTCAAGGAGATGAAGAGAAAAAGAAATAACAACGGATTGCTGTCGAACTGAAGTAAGGTTGCCATGACTAATCAGGTGGAATAAGTGTCTCTCTCTGCTTTGCAAACAAACCATGACCTTAGTTATCTATGCCCCGATCTTGCTTTCCCTGAAGGCAGTGCCAAAGTGCTCCTTGACTTCACCGTTGCACAGCAGGCTCCAGCTTGTTCTGTCGGTGAGCGATACTCTGCCCCTTGCAAATGATCTGTGCGAGCGGAGCGGTGAGCAAGTCAATATGGTTCCCTGTGCCAAGGATAAAGATGATCTCACGGGAAGTTATTGTGCCAGTGCTTTTAGCCAGTAAACTTTTGGGCAGCAGTCATGCAAATGTTCAGATTAATTCAGATATGCAAGTAGCCGAGGAAAATCAATGGAATCACTTAGATGATTAAAATTACTTTGTCCAAAGTGTTTCTAGGCTCCGTCCTTGGTCTGTATGGATGGCTTGTACACAGATCTGTGCACTTCCGAAGATTAGAAAAATACTTTTTCATTAAGAGAACTTGCTCTGCTTGAATGCAGAGAAGGTGACTGAGAAAAGCAAGTTGTTATTTTCCCACTGGCATGTGTTGTTTCCATGTCTCTTTGAGCTGTAATATACAGATACTGCCTGTGAGAGACACGAAAAACTGTTATGCCAAGCTCAGTGCGTCCCTGACGCTTGCAAGTGTGTTTTCTTTATTTTTAGTATTTCCTGGAGAAGGGTTGAATCCATCCATGTGCAAAATATTGCAATTGACAGGGAGGGGAGGCATGCATGTGTTTCAAGACATGTGCCTGGGGTGGCTGTGGTTATATAAGGGCTCTTTTGACATGGCCAATTACATAAAATGATAATACTGGAAAGGAAGGCAGTAAATGAATGCAGAGAGGGAATCTGTAGAGCCTGTGTCACCGCAGGTGATGGGAATGGAGCGGAAGAAGGGTCACTAGGTTCGTGGTGGTTCTGCCTGTTCAGTAATTGCCAGGTGCTGCTGACTTTTGGCAAGCGAAGCGGGAATCCTCCAACTGCAGCCCCTGCGTTGAATGGCCATCAGCAAGCACACGGTGATGCCTCTGCAGGCACCGGGGAGGAATGAGGCCACGAAGCACCCCAGTTAATAAGATGCAGTCTTTGGAAAGCTGTTTCTTTCATTATGTTTTTAACAGAAAGGTCCTCACCGAGCCGCAGGACACATGGCCCAGCCAGTTCTGCCACTGCAGCAGAAGAAGCACGAGCGGTTGTTTAGCGGTGCAGCATGTGCACAGCAGAGAGAGGACACACGCAGGAGTGCCTGGTGAAGCATACGCTCCGGCTGCGGGAGCTCAGCCCCCAGGGTAGGATCCACAGCTCTGAAATCCCTGAAGCTGGCACATGAAAATGAAGTTCAGGCTTGTCTGGGCAGGCAGTAGGCAATCGGCCCAAGTTCAGATGTGGACTCTTCTCAGCATACAAGGGGCGCTTCACCACCGCAGCGTGCTCACCTTTCTCTCTTGTTCTGGCATCACCGCTGCCTCACTGGTGTGATGGCACTGTGCCTGCTGGTGGGAAGGGAGAGAGGACGGAGGTTTGTGCCACTTGGCCTCTCCTACTGTATTCCAGGCAAGAAATCAGAGATCTCCCACAAAAAATCTGTAATGTATATATACTTCACGTTTTAACCTATGTCAGCCTTCCCAGGTGTAAAGTCCAGCACTGTGACCAACCAAAGGGTCACAAGGGGCTAAACTTTGTCCCTAGAGCAAATGTATCATTGTCTGCTGTGCAGTTTCCCACGAGCCGTGCTAGCTGTGCAGCTTGCAGCGCGGGCTCGGGGCACGATGACCTCCCTGTGACACAGCTCTTCTTCATGAGACTCCACAGTTTCGCAGTTCACTGCTGAGGACCATGTTTCTGTCTTTGTATCAATGCAGCTGCCAGGTTCACCAGCAGGAAGGAGCACCCAGGTGTGAGGTGGACATCAGATTTGCCTTCCCTGGGGAAACACATGTTTACTAGCTTTTGGTTGGTAACCACCGGGGTGAACTGGGGCACTGGGTTTTCTATCCCCAAACTGGCTGCTCGTGCATGTCAGCATGACATGATCGGTATCTGTCTCAGCATCAGCTGAGAATGTCAAGTGCAGGCTGGCCAATTTTAATGCATTTCCAACAGATGGTGCTGCGATGCCACCGAAAGCTAAATGCATGATGAAGGACAGGTTTTAGAGATGGTTCCCTGCTCCTGGATGCTTTCCCCACAGGTTCCCAGTTGAATTGCAGTTTTTTCGTGTTTTCCCCACAACAATCTGCACAGGCTTTCCCTGCTTCAGTGTTTATCCCTAACAGCCCAAGAGCCTCACTGCCTAGCATGAGCCATCCTGCAGATCTCCCACCTTCCTGGTCATGCCGTTTAATCCTCCTGCTTTTGCAGACCTGCTGTGACCCACCACAGACTTAAGGTGAGCTTGATGTGGACGTCACGGCTGCAGTTCGCATTCAGTGATGTGGGAGCAGCTATGCCACGTGGCATCAGCACAGGAGCTTCAGCCAGCCCCTCACCACACTGCATAGCTGTGTTTTGGCATTGCCACCCCTCCTTCTGTCTAAATGTTACTTATGCTGTTGAGTCTTTTCTTTCCTGAGTCAGTGGCAGGGCTTTTGATGTCCCGGGGCTTTGAAGACTCATGGTTTTTAGGGTTGGCAGCAGTGGGGTCTTCATGTCAAGCTGCGATGAACAATTATGTTGGCAAGGGAGCCGTCCCTGCCTGGATGGTTTGGCTCATGGAGGGATGTTTCTTGTGTCCTAGCTTTTCTTTCCTGACTCCTTTAAATCTTCTGCCCACCTGCTCATACTGGAGGAGCAGTAAGATGCTGTTGCGATGAACAATTATGTTGGCAAGGGAGCCGTCCCTGCCTGGATGGTTTGGCTCATGGAGGGATGTTTCTTGTGTCCTAGCTTTTCTTTCCTGACTCCTTTAAATCTTCTGCCCACCTGCTCATACTGGAGGAGCAGTAAGATGCTGTTGCATGGGGCTTCCCCAGGAGACATTTCTCTAGCTCTGCACTGGGGAACAATAAAGGTCAGGTACCACCTGCAGCCCTGGGGAAGGCTGCTTCTCCTGCCAGCTGCTTGTCAGGGCCTCAGCACACTCATAGGTCTTAACTGGCCCTGACCAGCCTCACCTGGGGCCTCCCCTTCCCCCAGCTGTGGGCTGGGAGCTCTATTTAAGCTCAGCCCAGAGGGCTTGGTTCTTTCCTGAGCTGTGTTGTAAGGGTGGAAGTCTCTAGCTCAGCCATAGCTGTGCCCTGCCCGGTGAAGGAGCTGCTTCATCTCTGTGAACTTCCCTGGTGATCTTGAGTCTTGCTGGAACCCGGCTGTGGTCTCTGCACCTGCCCTGCTCGCTGTGCTCAGGTACTGTGGGGATGTCCCCCTGCCCTGCTGGCTCTTACTGTACTTGGTCCTGAGGGTGCAGCTGGCCCTCGCTGTGCCCTGCCGCTGCTTGTGCTCTGTTTCTGAACCCAAGAGATGCTGCAAGTGCTTCAGGCAAGGGAAGAATCTATTTATGTGGGGAGGAGATGGTTTGATTTCATCAGTGCTTGGGGAAGGGGGGAAAAGTACATCCACAGGTGTCCTGTTAGTACTTACCTGCCTGCTCCCCTTAATTGGGGGACCTAAGCTTGGGTGACTTAGTGTCTCCTTGCTGTTGGCCTCCTTGGAGGAGCAGGGTGCCTGTCTGCTGCCCTGTTCTGAACCTGCTCCTGTTTCTGCATGACTTCAGAAACTCCGTTTCCCCTCTGATGTGACCTGACAAACTTGTGCTAGGGAGGAAAGCTCACAGAATTTTTGAGGGGTAGAGAACTTCCCCCTTGATAGTGCGGGAATTGCTTTGGGGATGTGCTGTGGGCTGAGCACCAGGCAGTTGCTGGGGCCTCATGCGAGAGCTTTGGTGCAATGTCAGCTGTTCACAATTTTGAAAGGCCATTGGGGTCAATATCAGTAAGTTTGCTTATCTTCTTCTTTTAAAACTGATATCCTTCTTCTATTCCCCTTCCTCTGAAAGACTTGATACTTTCAAAGCACTTTGCAAACAAACCAAGTAGTATTTAGAGACGGCCAAAGAACGATCCTAGGAAATGGAATTGAAACTGAGCTTTTTTGATAAGGGCTGGAGATTCTGCTTCTTGCATCAATTTCAGCGAGCACACACGGAAAGCCATCCATGCTTTAACATTGCTACATAATGTTTCTAGAGCTTTGGCTAGCCAGAATTTTGTGGCTGCACTGAGAGTTGCCGCTGGCTTTAGCGTAAGCAAGTAGGTACCTGTTAATCCCCACAGTCCTGCACAGAGCCTGTGCTCTCATGTGTGAACACAGAGACACTGTTGTGTGAAAGGGTAGAAATTCTCTGTCTCACCACCCTGACCCTGTGGCTTGGCTGCAGAAGGGTCTGGGGTGAGTGCTGCTGCACGGCCATGGCAGGGGGCGAGCAAGGTGCACTGCAGAGGGCTTGCTCCCCAAAGAGGAAGGGCTATTGAAACCGTGAAAGAAGCTGGTAAACTTTAAGTGGCAAGTTTTGCTGTGAAGCCAGCAGCATGGAGTTGCTGTTTGTGCAGGGCAAGGGCTTCTGGCTGGAGCGGCCATCTGGCTGCCAAGCCCCTGTGGAGAGGGGTGCAAGTGGCATATGATCGCAGTGGCAGGGGGACAATGGGTGTCCTCAGGAGTGCAATGACACTGCTGCATCCTGGGGAATGTATGGTTGCATTGTGTGTAGCACCTCAAGCACTAAGACTGCAGCATGGCCAGGTGAAGCATGGACCTTCCCCTCCTTGCTCCCTTCAGCCTGCCTGGGTGGTGTGGTGCTCCCTTGCCTCGAGGGCAGGGCACGCGTGGCTCCCTGCACACTGAACTCACGCCTGCTCTTGGTACAGCAGTGCCCAGAGTGTCCGCAGCCTGATGATGCCTCGGGGAGGCAGAGAGGAAGGTGCCTGCCCAGGGAGCCCACTGCAGATGTGCTGTGTAATTTGGGCAAAGCCTGTGTCTAGCAGGGTCAGGAGCAGCTAGCCACGGTGTGCTGGGGCATGCTACGCTAGGACAGCCGTTTGGTGCTAGGAGTACTCCTGGGTGGGACTGTTCCCTCCTCTAGCCCCAAATACATGTTGGGAGCATCCTGGTGTTCTAGTCATGCTGTGGTGCGATGCTGAGTTATGGTGCCGTTATTCCTGGAGAGGGGATGACACAGACAGCAGATGTGGCAGGGGTCTTAAGGGGATGGTGCTGGGAGCAGCAGCAGAGGGGTGTTTTCAGCCTTGCTCAGGCTGCTGTTTGCCTGGGTGCAGACCTGCACAAACACATCCAACCTGCTCACATGGCTTCCTCGTGCTCCCTGCGTGCCGGCTCTCTGGGCACTCTGTCCTTGCAGTCTGCCTGC
>JAAGAY010138407.1:0-11859 GCA_011801015.1 Ardeotis arabs
GAGACCGTGAAGGACCCCACACTGGGGGAGGTGGATGCCTGAAGGCAGCTGTGGCCTGTGGAGGGCCTGCTGGGGCAGCTGTTCTGGAGAGACTACACTCCGTGGAAGAGATGACCCACGCCGGAGCAGTTTCGTGAAGGACTGTGGCCCGTGGGAGGGACCCCACACTGGAGCAGGGGAGGAATGTGAGGAGTTCTTCCCCCGACTATGAAGCAGCGGCGTAAAACAACGCGTAATGAACTGACCGCAACCCCCATTCCCTCTTCCCCTCCCTGTGCCGCTCGGGGTGGGAAGGTAGTAGAGATAATGTTAAGCTCGGGAAGAGGGAGGGGTGGGGAGGAGGTTTTTTTTTATCTTGTTCTCTGTCTCATTATCCTGCTAGTTTTAGTAATAAATGAATAGTTTTCTCAAGTCGAGTCTGGTTTTGCCCGTGACGGTAACTTTAAGGATTTTCTCCCTGTCCTTATCTCAAACCTCGAGCCGTTTTTCTTCTATTATCTCCCCCTGTTCTCTCGGAGGGTGGGGGGAGTGAGAGAGAGACTGCGTAGTCTGGTCCCGATCCGGGCTAAACTACGACAGTTGGCCATCTCACAAAATGCAAAGCTCTGTCCTGTCCAACTGTAATTCCTTTGCTGAAAGTCCAACATCACCCTACATTTCTGTTTTTGTCCTGTTTTTCCAGAGCTTGAGGTCATAGGTAGAGAGAAAGAATATTTGCTGCTGGTTCCCTCTTCTTGTGGAAGATCAGAGGTCTCCAGCTTTTTTCCTGCTATTCTGCAATGGACAGGTAAGTGTCAGGTGAGGATGCCCAATGTGCAATGGTTCTCCTCTACGTCCTTTACCTCTCCTTCTAATGCAGAACAGAAGGACACACAACTGGGCCATCTTTCTCCTTCTCCAAGGAAAAGGACACAGTGGCAACTATAAAAAGTTGAGAAACATGAATTGCATAAAAACCGTAATTTTTTGGTCAACTTCTCACCGAGACAAACAGCCAGCTAGGAAGATAACACAATATCACTGATGAATAACTGAATGGAAGTAGGAGAAGGGGTTTTAGGACTATGTCTGTTAGACACGGTTTTATTAAACGATGCTGCATTTTGGCTGAACAAATTCTCATTGAGCACCTTTTCAGCAGTAGGCAAACCTCAGAGTCTTTGGGATTTTGCAGTACTTCTGAAAATATTTGATACATGAGTGTCATTCAAAGCAGAGTCAGAGAGAACACTACACTATTTTTTTTTGTTGTGTGCTTTGTTTCAAAAGTAAAAGGCAGGTTGATTCTATGTATTAGGATAGAAACTTCCATATGCTAAACTTCCAAAACTTTAAGTTCTGTAAGGTGTCTATTCTAAGTATACAGCATATATATGTCTATGTTTGTGTGCATGGAAAAAATATAAAAAATGCAAGATGATACTTCATTTATTTTTATCCAAACATCCTCCAGCTTAATTTCTCATTACATCAATTATCTCCTGAATTTTTTTTTTTTTTTGCATAAGTAATGGTGTATAGGAGAAAAAAATGCTGGTGTCATCAATTGAATCCTAAACCATGCTTTTTTCCTTGAGGATAACTTAAAAAACAAAAAAATTGTCACCTTCTTTCTTCAAGGAAAAAAGAGTTAACATTTTATCAATTATTGTACTGTATCCATAACTACAGCCTGCTAAAGATGTATAATTTCACAATCATCTCAGCTGCATTGATAAACAATATTTGAAACAGAGCATAGTTCCCTTGACATAAAATAACACTATCAACCCCCCCAAACTGTGAGCAGCTTCTTGTTTCTGAAAGAGTAAAATAATTATTACAGTAACCTAAAAATCAGCTGACTCAGTACTTTATTTGAATGCTGATTGGATCTCTAATGAGCTAAAAGTGCATCTTTGAAAACTGGCTGTCTCTAAGGAAAGTAATTAACAAAAAAGACGTAGCTGTACATATGTTAGCTAAGTGCAGAACCCTAACTGGATCAATGCTGCAAATGGAGAAATCTGCTGTGTGATAGTATCACCACGCCACTCTGTTTGTCTCGAAGTGCAAGGTCTGAGTCATGAAGTAGGTGGATATCATTGACAAGGGGCTGTGATCTAGCCCCTAGCAGGCTTGTTCCTAGCCAGTCAAAAAACTACAGTGCCACGTGGCAAAAATCAACATGATCAGAGCTCTCAGCAGAGTGCCACGTTGGAATAATAGTGATACGTTAGAGGTCAGGTCCAAGATTCATCTGCTGAACTGTGAAGGAAGGTTAGCCTGATGTCTGCTCTACCTTGTGTTATATAGGGGTGAGTTCACTTCAGTTAAAGTAAGAAATGATCCAAATAATAAACTCTTTCTTCAAGCCAAACAAATAGCATCTGAAGAACCATCCCTATCACAAAGGAGCAATCTGTTCCTAGCTTGCTCCATCTGGAACAACAGCACAGCTGCTGAGCACAGGAATAATTTTTTTTTTTTTTTTAATAATGTATGTAGTAGCCTATACCTAGTCTACTATGTTCCAGTTTACGCACTTTACATAGGAACCATGTCACTTCTCTAAAAGGCAGCCTTTTGGGGGTTTGAATGTAATCCCAACACTACAGTCCATTAGTTTATCCATTAAACCTCTTCTTTTTACTTTAGTCATTTTTGTTGCACTTCTCTGCATCTTTCCTCTTTGTGCTATTTCCTGTGGGGGTAAGGCAACCAGACGGAACATAGTTTTAAAAGCAAGGCTATATTGTCAGTTTGTATAATAACATCATAATATTTTGCCATTTCTCAATGCAGCCTAAAAATTTGTTGACATTTTTTAAACCTTTTTCTAATTGGCTACATTCAATTTAGAACTGCTTGGTATTTAGTGGCTCAGGATATTTTTTTCATTTCAGTATGTGTTGCCTTGTGAGTTTCTGTATCTATTATTGTATTGACTAAACACATATGTCCAATCTAAAAAAAAAGGCAGAAAACTTAAAGTGTCTCATTCAAGTTAGGCAGATGCCTTAAGCAAATGTTTTGGGAATGACTGTTAATCATCTGAATGAGAAAATATGTCTGCATAAATGAAAATGCTCATTATTTGTTGTTCACTGTTTTACTGTTTACTCCATTGAGGCAGTACAAAAAAAATATTATCAGCTTTAGACAACCAGTAAAATATCACAAATAACAATTAGTCATATTAAAGTGTTCTTTTCAATCACTTAATAAACTGGAAATTATTCATCCAAACTATGTAAAAATACAAATATCTATTACAGTAAGCAAACTAAGGGTTTGATTGCAAGTTAGTCATTAATTTGGGCTTTTCTAAAATCACAAATAGATTGATGAGTTCTACTTTTACCTTTTTTTTTCTTTTTTACTTCTTTTTTCTTTCATTTGAAGTTTTAGTCTCAAATTGAAGCATTAGCAGGATAACAGATATAAATTTACAGCTAGATGTTCCAAAAATATGCACTAATTCCCTAAACCTCTGTTTCTTAACTCAGTACAGCTGTCAGTGCTTGTAACTTCTAGAAATCAGGTCTTACATGAATCACATGAACACTACAGAAAACTTGGGCCTTTTCAACTTCATAACTTCAGTACTGTAAGAAGTCTGGCAGGATCTAGTGAGAAAAAGGTTAGTGTAAAACACATGTACTAAAGAAAAGAGTTGTTAAGTATATTTCAGTAATTAAATTATACCAACACACGTTTCTCTGAAATGGTTGAGGAAGGTGAGTATTCATAGAATCATAGAATGGTTAGAGTTGGAAGGGACCTTCTAGGGTCATCTAGTGCAACCCCCTGCAAGGAGCAGGGACATCCCTGACTAGATCAGGTTGCTCAGAGACCCATCCACCCTGGCCTGGAATGTTTCCAGGGATGGGGCTTCCACCACCTCTCTGGGCAACCTGTTCCAGTGTTCTACAGCTCTCATTGTGAAAATTTTTTTCCTAATATCCAATCTAAATCTACCCCTATTCAGATCACGAGAGGGAGGAGGCCGTGTGAACATCAAATTGTGAGAACACTTTTTCCTTTTCTGTTTTAATCATAGGAAAATGCAAGCTCAAACATTAAATGAGAATGCAAACTAGCATAGTGAAACACAACTGAAGTGTGTCAAATCCGAAATCTGAATGTAAAACGGGAGAAATCATCACAAGCACAAAGGCTCTTGGCACAGTCAAATATGTTAGATGTCTCCCTGAAATGCATGAGAGTGTGTTAAGTTCTGCCCAGACAGAAATGTTTTGTATAAAGGGGTTAATAGGAGATAGCAAGCAATGCTGAAGCTGGTAGATGGTGGCACACTCAGAATAAGTCACTCTAAAGCAATAGTATAAAATTGCATGACAGTAGTAAAAGACATACAGAGAGGTCTGTGTGATGAGGTCACTAGAGAGGAACTTCAAAAGACACAACATGGGAAGGGAACTGAATGGAAAAAAAAAAATCTACCAAGCAATGAAATCAAAGCCTACTTTACAGAGGCAAAACCAAATCATATTAAATGAAAAAGAAATAGAGGTAAAAAGCTGTGTAAGAAATAAGGATGTCAGGTAAAGAAAAATACTAAAGTGTCTATATTTGGATTTGAGAAGCATGATAAAGCAAATAACTGTTGCTAGGAGAATATGTTGAAAGAATGCAGAGAAATATTCAAAATATATGAGGGAAAGTTTCATAGAGAGAGAAACAGGGAAATGTCAAGTAACCACAATCTTCTATTTACACAGCAACCTGCACTGCAACTGCAGCTAAAGCGTTCTTGACTTCCTTTGCCAGATCAGTGTGCCTGTGTACGTGCACATGAGTGTGTGACTGCACAAATCGCTTAAATGCAGAAAGCAGTGGAGCAGAACAGAGCAGCTGTTTAGAACTGCACAGCAACAAGACATTGCACTTTAGGACAAGAAGTAGAAGAGAATAAGGTATCCAACTCAAGCTGCAGAAGGGATTTTATGTTAACAAAATGCAATTACCAAAACTGGAGTATTTCCAGGACAATAGAACTAGCATAAGGGGATAATCATTATTGCCTGAAATAGAATATAATAAAGGAATTAGTTAGACAGAGATAACTTCTTCAGAAAAGGGAACAAGATGAGATGGCAAAAGAAATTGTAAGGGGTTGTAAAAGACATGATCTTCTAACAATGAGACATTGCAGATATAAGCTAGGTCATATTGAGTAATGGATATGAATCAAGCAGTTTTACAGATGTCAAAATTATTTGATCTTTGATACTCTAAAGGTAAGAATTAGGGCCAAACCTTTCTCTTCTCACTTACTCCATGAACTATGGATGCATGAGAGAGAAAAACAGCATCTGGCTAATAAAAAAGGTCTGATTCTTGCCATAACTATGAGTAATGCATGGATATGTGATAGTAGACTCAGAGGCAGAATCTCTGCAAAACAACCACAAGCTGTTAAAGTTTGTCATTAGATCTGGAGACAACCCCTGCTCGCATCCTGAATTTCCTTGTGCACATTTCAAAGAAAGAATACATATAAAAAAAAAAAAAAAAAAAAAAAAAAAAAAAAAAAAAAAAAAAAAAAAAGAAGTTGAAGATCTGAAAGTTTAAAAGATTAAATAATTCCTTAATGCTTTTCTTTCTAACAGAGAAGCTAGGGCTGACAACTATGAAAGCCAGAACCAAACCTGAAATGTACAGCTCCTTCATGTATCTTGTAATTTCATTTTTCATTTCAATAGCTTTATCAATGGGTAAAGCAGAGGTCCAGTTTCTCAGCTGCTGTGACTCTCTGTAGCATCTCCAGTGTTAATTTAATCCAGTTGAGTGCCCAGGCAGGACATTTAGCTATGTGCTTCGTTCCACCTTTTCAGGCAGCATTGTAAATGCACCTTTCAATGGAGTGTGTGATCAGAAAGAACTGATAATACATGCACAGTGTTACTCTACAATACCAGAGAATAAATGTGATAACATTTGCTAAAATTGATGAGCAGTGATCTTTCCGAATCATAAGAGAAATCACCCTTTCCTAAGACATTTTGTGGTTTTTGCCTTATGTGTTAATTTTTTGAAATTTTAAGTAACTTTTATGTAAGTCATCAGAAAAAAAGAATAGGAAAAAGAAAAGGATGAGGAAGGCAACACAAAGGGCTCTCCATGACACATTTGACTTAATTAAACATAAATCAGCTTGGGTTCACACAATGTGGTCATACTTCACGTATCTGAAAGAACTGTTTGAGTAAGTATCTGAAAGGCTTGAAGGAGGAAAAGCTACAGACATATTTTACCTGGATTTTAGCAAAAGCTTTTGATACAGTGCCATATAAGAATCTAATCCATCTGCTAATAATTAAATTTATTATGAGGTGAGCTACTTGACTGGATTAAGCCCTAGTGAGTGAGTTGATTTCATTTAGGGTAGAAAGACTAGTGGAATGTGGCAAAGAAACAAGTCCACTTGGCGATGGCAATCCCTCTGTGATCTTGTCTCTTGTATGGAGATTTAAGAGAGGGAAGAAGGTCAATTTAGGGTGAAATTTCACTCTTCTGCTGGCATGCCAGTCTTCTTTCATGGAAGCATTAGAATGTTTTCCTGTGAGCAAAATTAATGAACAAGTTTTGAATTTTCAGAAGACATTTTCTGTTGTTTTCAGTAACAAAATATACTTGTATTGAAACAGCGGCTACGTGCCTACAAAGTAATGCTCTTTCAGGGGGAAAAGAAGGAAAAAAAAAGAATAGAAAGATGTTGTGATACATTTTTTTAATTGTTACCATTGCTGTAATTTATTTTTCTCTTACAGTTTTCTGAAAAAAAATAAATTTATTATTTTCTTTCCACTTTTCTTGGTGGGTCTGTCACATAGCACATTCAGTGGGCATAGCTACTGTAGATGTCATAGCTGATTTTTACCCATCTGCAGAAAAACATGCATAAACTATGAGTTTCCACTCTTGAAGTGTTTATGGCTTCGTTAAGCCAGTGGATATTCAAGGCCAGATGTTGCAGTTTTGCAAATGTATATAGTCCTTCAAGCTTAGAGATGTGAAAGTGTTTACAGAGATTTCTATTGCATTATTCCTGCTCTTCACCGCTGTTTTTAATACCTCCAAAGATTACTACATGTCCATAGCTTCCTCATCACTTTTATGGCAACAAATTGTCCCTCTCTTTATATTATTTGGAGATACAAACACCAAGCCTGTGTGTAGTCAGCAAGAATTTCCATGGATTGTCCCGTGATTCAGTGAACTATTTCCACTCCTGCTTCTGCTAGATTTCCTCACTTTTTGGTTAGCCAGGTAATGCTCTCCTACAGCATGGCTCTTATGAAGGCTGAAGTGCTCCTCAATCTCTTCTTTCTGACCAGACATGGGACAATTTTTACTTTCTAGTTGTATAATTCATATGAGTCACTGGTGAAAATTGTAAGCATCTGAATGGGGTTAAAGTTTTTTGCTTCATGTGTTGATGATATATTCCACATTCCTTTGGGTTCAGATTCTACCCTGTTTGCCTAACCAAAGTAGATCTCAGCCATAAGTCTATGCTTACTCTCCTTTTCCAGCACTCTACAGTAATGAATTATGTCATGTTATGTCAGCTCCTGGGGTAATGGTAAAAGGAAGCTTCAAAAGTGGTAAATTCTTTAAATTATCAGTGCAGTGTTTCTTTTTGTATGAAGGAGTGACATTTGGAAATGAAACGTATTGAAATATGTTTCATATTCACTGTGCTTTTACACATTAGGTGCTTATGGAGGTATAATAAAGAAAAAAAAAAGGAAAATCAATATTTTGCAGTTTTCACAGTATATTTGAAGATAGGAATCAGATTGGATCAAAAATCAAAATCAATTTGAGATTGATTTCTGACAAGTAACCCCTCCCCCTATTAATTTGCCTTTAATGATTTCACAGGGATTCTTTGCATGTTGCAGGATGTGGCTATCACTGAAAACTTTGTTCTTTTCAAATATACGTGTGCTTGTATCCTGTTGACACCAAAGCACTTGCTTCTGCCATTCAGTTGCCTTCATATTGATAGGCCAGGAAAAAAAGGAAAACATGAAAACTCTGAACAATGAGGTGTGGCTGACATCATGCTCTGCAACCTGCTAAAGGTGTCCACCATTAACAGGATCAGGTACTACATCTGGGTACACTGTCCTGAATAAGCTCATCATAGATCCTGTAATAATGGTCATTCTCATGTGGTGAGATTTATTCTGTGCTTACGTGTTGTAAGCATAATTCCTGCAAGAGAAACACTTTCTGATAGTAGGACTTGGCAGAAAAATCACCTCTTACTTGCAGAATTATTAAACAAGTCCTCAGTCTTACTTATTTATTGCTGACACCCACAGTTCTCCGTCTTCCTGTTTCTTGACTGGCAAATAGACCTTTCTACAGAACATGAGCCTTGCAATTCTTTTTACTGTGGAAGCACATATGTTTTATTCAGTTCTTATATCTTTGCCCAAAGCACAAAGCAAGTCCTTAATAATTTAGTCTTACAGATGACTCAGAATCATCATATCCCAGGCTTACTCTTAAACCAAAGCTATTCATGGTCTGAACTTAGTATTATAGCTTTTAAATTCATGACTTTGGGAGCAGACAGTACTTATAAAAGCACATCGTATATATTTTTTGTGCTAAATGTCAAACTATTAAGGCTTATATTTCCTAACTTTTCCAAAGATTAGGGGAAATACAACTTAGTTGCTGTACTTCACAGAGCGGAGAGAGCCTGAGAATAGGTTTCGTGACTTCAGCCTCTCTGCTGCAGTTTTCCTAATGCTGCGAGAAAATGACTTCAAAGTACTCTTTTGACACTCATTCTTGGGTACACAGCAATTACTGTCATGCATTTTATGCAATGAACATATAGCACTTGGGTGTATGTCCCTGCTATGGTGCTCTAGGAGTCCATTTCACAGTTTTGTTAGAAAGGGTCACTCCTTAAGAGCTGCTCTACCAGAAAGATCTTTGAATAGATAATTCATTCTCTTCTGGTCCAAGTCTCTAACCATATTCAGTTCTTAGGGAAAGACATAAAAAACATATTGCTCAAAATGTGCAACTTTTTCCAATGAGTGACATATATCTCAATTGAGCAACATACCTTTTTCACCTGATTCCAGATAGTGCTTTGTTTATGCTGCGAAGCCTGAAAAGTATTCTTTTTTTCCTACCACAAGTACATGCAGATATTACTGTCATCATGTGACCTTCTAAACACTTTTAGAAATATCCTGAAGTGTTCACTTAGTCTCCTCAGATTAATAATAATTAATAATTGCAATTATTAATAATTCAACACTTTGCAAGTATTAAAAGTTAATAAGTTCTATAGGTCAATAATGTGTCTGATTTAAAAGTGAGAAAAATCCTATTAGAGAATAAGCATTCAGTTTGATGGCAAATTCCCGGAGGATTACGAGTATTGTTTCTGATTTGCACTTTATCTTGACATGCCTGTGGATGAACTGTAGTAAGATTATAATCACGATCATTCACCAGAGCCTGAATCTTTGGTGAACAGCTAACTTTATCTTTATATATTCATATCCTGGATAAATCAATCCTGCTTCATCCTTCCATTGCATACTAACAAGTCTTCTCAAGGTACCTGATGTGTTTTTATATCAATGTGAGTTCACAGGATCAAAACTAAATGAATTAAGAAAATCGATTTCAAAATTAAACTCCTGTTTAGATTGTCACTGTATGAACTAAGGTGGATGTTTACTCTGCATAACAGTGGGAGGTCCTATGTAAATATAGCTGAAATAAAGGAGAAATACTTTTTTTTCAAGTCATCTTCCTATGCTTGCATAGGTGTGAAACAACAATATTTGAATAGAAGCAACTAGTGTAAGACTCTTAGCAGATAGGATAGCATTCGTAAAATGCCTGATGGAAGCATGAGAGAATGCAGGCAGGCACTAGAGTACATGATTTTGGCTATGCTTTGACTAATATGGCCCAAACACTTGGGGCTAGAGCAAGCCTGGATTTTTTTTTTTGGCTGGTAATGACTGAACCCTGTTTTGTCAGTACACTTCTGCCTACAGTCTGATACAAGAGTCTTCGGAACATCATGATGTCTTATTTGACCACCAGAAGTTCAACTTTCCTCCTGTTGTATAAGATTTTGTGTCACAATGAGATGAAATCAATTATTTTGTTTTGAAATCAAGGAACCATTTATAGCTAAGTCTTGCACAGGATTTTGATTCATAGCAGGAGGATTTGATTGTGCTTCAGTAGACACCATGACTAATTAGAGCATTTATTCGGACAGAAGGAACTCAACAAAACACAATAAGGCTACTTTCTCAATCAGGTCAGGCTGAGAGGCAAAGGAAGACTGAATGAACAGAACTAGAATCATCCAGTCCCTTGTTCTTCTTCAGTGGGGAAACAGTTACAGAAACGTCAAAGGATGTGGCCTGCACTCGACAGGTGATCTAAAGAACAAAACCAGTAAATATCCACTACTTACATTAGCTAGGCTCTGCGCGTCTAAGCTGTGATGGCTGTGGTTCACAAGACATAATTCAAGCTGCTCAGTTGGTTACTTAATATAGATATATTAAGGTAATATTATAGATAAACCCTCACTATGCAAGTACTGATTTGCTAAGTGCATGCTTTGGCCACTAACTAAAATTGTTTGGGAGTTGTCTTTAGGTTGTGTGGCCTAAGGTTAATCTTATCTGACATCAGACAAATTCACTGGTAGGATCCTTGCAGAGTTGTCAGCACCTCAACATGATAATCAGGGATGCGAAATGCTGCCTGTGCTGTTTGTATGCATCCAAGCGTGGAGGTGTGCAGTATGATAACAAATCATTACTCACACGTATATGCCATGCCACTCAAAGACATTTTTTTTTGTTAAAGGCTGGTCTGATGACTAAATAGTAACTAAAAACCATGCAATGACTATCCTTATTTCTAGGTTGCACGAAAATAACTAGAAGAAATTATCTAGGTCTTTTATTAAATTTTTGCTTGTTGATCTCAAAGCAGCTCATAAATTTAATTCCATTTTATTATCTCAGTTTCACAGTAATGAAACACAGTTTCATACAACTCAGCTAGTATTTCTAATTCCTTGTGTAGTACTAGGTGTGTCACTGTGTTTGCTTCTTTACAAAAGGCAAACCCAAACTAGTACCCTACTGTCTGAGGGTTTAATACATTTATCTTACCATTGCTGTTGTACCCTTAGACTATGCCCACAAAGGCTTGCCCATTTTACTGTGTGCTGTACAAGCATGGAGTAACAGAGGTCTGCTCTCCTAAAGATCTGAGATGTAAAGAGATGTTTACAAAAGAAAACCAAGAATAGTTGGTGGGTACAATGTGTCTTCCCCAAGCCAGAGAAGTTAGACCGAATGTCTCCTTTCCTGTGTACAGAAACATACATATGAGGGAGGGGGAGCACAGTTCAGCCCACGGCTGTCAGCATGGCACCAGTGCCAGCACGGAGGGTCCAGAAGCTGGGGAAGGATCGCAGGTATGTGCAAATGAACCTAAACTGCGGTACAAAACAAAGCCTGTCGCTCCAGCCAACAAGTCGGCCTTGCTCGGGCCCCAGTTGAGGTGTCTATACACCAATGCACGCAGCATGGGAAATAAACAGGAAGAACTGGAGATGCGTGCACACGAGCAGGGCTACGACCTTGTTGGCATCACAGAGACGTGGTGGGACGACTCGTATGACTGGAGCGTCAACATGGAGGGGTACAGGCTTTTTAGAAAAGACAGGAAGGGGAGATGAGGAGGGGGTGTCGCTCTCTACGTCAGCAACCGGCTGGAGTGTGTGGAGCTCCGCCTGGGGATGGAGGAGGAGCTGACAGAGAGCTTGTGGGT
>JAAGAY010138408.1:0-12192 GCA_011801015.1 Ardeotis arabs
TTCTCCTCAGGGCTGCTCTCCATCCATTCCCCTCCCAGCCTGTATTTGTGCCTGGGATTGCCACGTCCCATGTGCAGGACCTTGCACTTGGCCTGGTTGAACTGCATGAGGTTGGCACGGGCCCACCTCTCCAGCCTGTCCAGGTCCCTCTGGATGGCATCCCTCCCCTCCAGCGTGTCGACGGCACCACACAGCTTGGTGTCGTTGGCGAACTTGCTGAGGGTGAAAGACAAACCATTCTCCTCCAGTTCCCATTGCTCTAACCAGCAATATTAAGGACTGTAAGAACAACACTGAAAATCATACATAGGTATACACTGTGTAATCCTTTTTTTCCATTGAGAGGATATCTTGTAAGGCAGAAGAGATGCATGCTCCTAAAAGAGCCGTCTCGCACCCGTGCCCAAGATCAAGCCCAGGAGAATTGTTTGGCATCGTGCTCCACAGTTCTCTGTCAGGAGGTCTGGGAGAGGAGACAGCACCACTGAACAGCTTTGAGAGCATGATAAAGACGTTCCCACTATCACTACAGTCCCCGCCAAACCACAGTGATTATTACCACATTGACATCATTACTATGAGTCTAGTTCTGTCATCTCTTTGAAAAATGAAGGAAACTTGTAGCCTTTCCGGTCCTACAGCCAGAATCACATCTAATGGACCTCTTTTTTTCATTTCCCACACATCACTGACAGGATGAAAACAATTAATGTGTCTTGTTGCTGTCCAAGTCAAACACACAATTAAGTCCATTACGCAGTCCTCTGATATTTCCTACGTGAGGTGCGGGAACTTGATCCAATTCAGCCCGTGCACCAGAGTATTCAGAGTATGCAGTATATGAGCCACAAGCAAATATGAGGCTCAGTGCACCAGTGTATCAGTGGTCAACTGCTTGTACACTAAAACAGAACATTTTGCTGTGTTGTGGATATTATATCAGCTGGTTACACCGTGTTGTCAGCTGCATGTAACATCCCAGCAGATAATGATGAAACATCATGCAAAAGGCATCGCCTGCTCACTGTTCAGAATAATGTGGCCTCCTCCTCCTTTATGAGCCAACAATCTCGTTCTCCTCTAAGCAAATGCTTCATATGGAAGCACTTTTAACTAGCTGTCCAGGCAAAAATGGGAGAGAGACTGCCACCTTACTGAGTATCATATCAGTTCAACCAAAAAAGAAAACATTTCAGTCAGTAGTTTGTGACCTTCAAAACGAAACCATTCATCCACCCAACCTGTTGCAAGCCAGGTCTGCAATCTTCAGGCCCCGATGTGCAATTAGGCAAGGGGAAAGTGGACCCCACCACCTGTCCATGAGGTATTCACGGTGTCAGCACAGTGGTGGCAGACGCAGAGAGGTGCTCACAGTCAAGTGACTTCTGACAGCACTTACAGAGCAGATCAGGTGTGCTGAACTGGAGTGAACCAGTAGCTCTAAAATGCCTATGCCCAAAGAGTTATCTGTACTGTCCTGACAAAGAAAAAAAAAAAAAAAAAGAAATCCCTTCTGACAAATGCTGAGGGTGGGGAGGGGCAGGATTTTTTGGGAACCTGAAAAAAACAATGAATTTATTTTTAGTGATGTCAGTGATTACTTAAGATCAAACCTAACATTTGTCATAAATCTGACTGCAGGAACTGAGTTAACGGATTATAATCAAATGGCCTCTTAAGCTTTCAGGAGGCTGGAAGATCACTGATCCAATTGGCCTGAAGCGTTAGAGAAACAAAGCACATCTTAGGGGCCTGACCGTGACACATTCAAGAGATCCAGTCTCTGACAAGTCCTCAGCCAGAAAAAAACCCCAGACTTTTGGGGTCTGGTTTCTACAAACCCCATGACTCAGAGATAGAATTTCCTTCAAGATGTGTTTCAGCACTGCTGCACAGGGCTGAAATGCACTTTTCAAGGCGAGAGTACAACGCAGAAACGTGGAAATGGCATACAGTGCCTCCTGCCAGTCCAGAACTATGAAAAGGAATGAGAACAATGAAGTGTTTATTGCAGCTGGGACCTGACTGAGCAGGCTTGAGATGGCACTGACTACCTCTGATGCACCAAACATTATCGGCGGGGCTAAGCATGCCTACAACAGAAGTAAAACAGTCTCTCAAGTGACAGGGTGCACACACTTCTGCTGTGGGGCTGAGCTTCAGTTGTAATTGGTTGAAGTGGTTTAACGTGCTTTATGTAAACCAGTTCGTATAAATACACACATATGCACAATCTGTAATTAACTAATTCTTTGTTTTTTCTTTTAGTAATTCACATTCAAGATCACAAAAAAACCCAGGCCAGGTCAGAAGAATGATTGGCTTTGACTACAAAGGGTAATTTTTGAGAGCTACCACATTCAAGCAAGCCATAAATATGGGCAATACAGTTGGTTCCTGTGGTTTTCAGCATCTGGGAATGAGAGAGATTTTTGGGTTTGGTATTTGTCTTCAGTTCATTTGCCATATTAGTACAGCCACATCTGAATGGAATTACATGTGCAACTCGATCTCACCGTCTCAAAGATACATTTCTTTTTTCATTTCACATGGGGAGAGGTTCTTTCCCCTGGTAACGGAAATGACACTTTCCAATCCCAGCATTTCCCTGACTTAAAAGACTACAGGAGAAATTGCAAGCAAATGGCTCATTGGCATTCAACAAGTCATCACTTACCCTATCACAGCAATCACCGACAGTATAGTGACAGTTGTTATATCATGAGATCCTAGAATACTTACCATGAATTGGTCATTTGAGCTGTGTCCATCTAACTGGCATAGGTCTGAAACTACCCCTTTGCTAATCTGGTTAGCTACTTGAAAACATTTTCAGACCAAAAAGATCCATTAGAGACTCGGATACTCTGATTAATCAATTTGCATACATCAAAACCATGAAAGAAAACAGCAGCTAGAAAATTCTTCCTGTTTTCAGTGAACTTGAAACAAGGTTTCTGCTCTGAAACAATCCAGATCTCCTCATCGTGCAAGCCAAGGCAACTACAAAACTTATTCTCAAATTCTTTGGTCTGAATATTTCCAGTGCTGAAGTTGCCGCAGCAATGAAGGCTGGGCTCCTTTCCCACTTCCTGTGGACTGGACACAGACCCAACAGTTTTTCTTGGACCACTTAACAGGATAGGTGCCTGCCTTTGCCAAAATCAAGTTTGTAGGAAAGGCGTATTTCCAGAATTTAGAGGAAGCAGTGGTGAAGTCTCTTAAAACACTGATCTAACCCCCTTTCTATTAGCAATTAACTTTCACAGTATATAAACCATACATGGCCAACTCGTTATAGTCATAGAAAGAGGGAAGTGACATAGCAGACAGTATCTAAACAGTAAAGATTTATGGTCAACTTTGAAATGCACAGTGAAAGGATGAGAGGCAACAGAGAAGTTGCAGGAAAGGAAATTAGCTACTGGGGCAGAGGGAGGAGGAAATGTTCACCATGAGAGGTGTCAAACACAAACAGGTTGGCCAGAAGGTTGTATCCTTCAAGATATCGAGAACTTGACTGCACAAGGCCCTGAGCAACCTCATCTAACTTTGAAGTCAGTCCTGCTTTTGGGAGGGGTTTGGACTAGATGACCTGTAGAGGTCCATTCCAACCCAGGTGAAAAGCAAAAGTGGGAACGTCAAAAACTTGTGACTGAACCAGCATCATTAAGTATCATTTAAGATAGCAAAATAACCAAAGCTAGGTGACTAAACAGCATATAAGGGAAGAAAGCAAAAGTCTATAAATTCAACTGAATGCAAAATGAAACAAAAAATTACTTCTATAGTCCTGTGTTACAAGCTAAATGTTCCGAAGATTAAAATGTCACTGAGGATTCACTTCACAAAAGCATTTACTTAATGCACTAGTAGAATGTATAATGGATAACAGAAATAATGCACATCTCTAACAGCAATATATGAACTCATTCATACCTTAAATATCATAATCCTGTCTTTGAAAGAACAAAAAAAAAAAAGACGACTCAGAGAAAGACAAATTAAAAATGAGACAGAACTCCACACGAGATGAGACTAAAAAGCTTTTTTGAAGAATGCAAATATAAAGCATGAGTATCAAGGTTATTTGAGAACTCCTACAGATACCCATCTACTGAAAGAAACATGATGCATTTAATACTGAACAAAAGAGTTCTGTGTGTCTTACTAGCTGCTTTAGAGGCAGAGGCAAGGAAACCAGTAAAGATCATTTTAGAGGCAGGTTACTATCTATGCCCTGAACTGATGCTACGGCAATTACTTGATTTATTGACAGAAGTAGCAGCTTGCTTTGATCTCAGAGTTTGGTTTTGATACGTACTAGCATCACCTGGCTGAATGGCTCGGTATGGTAAAGATCAGTTCACAATACATGAAATGCAAGCAGAACAATACAAATGCATTCTCCAAGATTCCAAAAGAAAAGAAGTGAACAACGTAGTGAGTTAGTTTTCATCTCAATGTCACAATTTCTTGTCTCTAGATAACCTACTATGTGCCAATTTTGGTTTTTAAGTTAAAAACTTTTATTATGCAAAAAGTACTATTTTGTTATTCAAAGTACCATACACCATGTGTATCACCTTCATATAATACCAGCACTATGTTTAGTTAGCAATTCTCAGTATTAGAGTGTTTAGAGTAAGACACAAACTCGGGAACTATTTGCTTTACGATGATTGTAAGAAATGTCCTTACAGACCTGAAAGCAAACAGCACTCTGACGTTGTGCAAGTTTGATCATTTTAACTTGACATACTTCTGCCTAACTCTAAATTTTTAATATTGCAATTACATTCAAATAAGATGCAAGGCTCTTAAAGCTATTAAAATCTATTCTGTATCAACTAAATTTTCCTGCATTTCTTCATTTGAAAGCATGAAGGAATTGGTAATGTAGTAAAGGAAAGCTTTGAGTAGCTACTTCTCAGTTGGTCTTCTGAAGCATACCTGCATCTCCATACTTACCTTGGAGGGGAAATACAGCAGAATACATCTGCCAAGGTTCCACTCATCTCTCTGATTGCGTTACATCACTTGAACAAATAGAGCACATAAGAAGCATTCTGCAGAGTAAGAATTAGAAAGATTATCTTACTTTCACTGCTAACTTGTAGCACAGTCGCTCTTTTGCTTACAGTGCATATCTCAGACTAGGATCATTGCTGAGATAAAACGAGAAGTGACTGCTAAGCCCTTTTGTATAGTACTGTCATAAAATAAAGCTACTACAATACAACTTGATTTCATATGGAAAAAATAAACTGGCAGACTGAGACAAAAACATTCACAGTTGTACTACAACAAACTGTTTCGTGCCTTTCAGTATCTAAACAGACTGACAATGACCTAACGAGACCTGGCACAGCGTAGTTATCCAAAGTTTGTACCATAACATGTAATGCACTTCAACTCAGTTAAAAGGCACTGCTGTTTCTCAATAAATGTCTTTACATAGGCGAGTGAGAAGAGAGGGACAACACAACAGTCTTTGGAGCATGCATAGGAGATTTATGCTAAACACACAGAGTGCAGAACAGAAGAACAAGAGAGTTTACCAGTTCTCACCAAAATATGACTACTGATTATGTATCACTTACCCTGCATGTATTTGCTATCCATGTCAAATAAGACAGCAGTGGTCTTTCCCCGCCCCCCCCCCCAAATTTGATCTGAACAAAGCAGCCGTAAGTGCAGAGGCACTGGAAAGCAGTATGGTATTTCTACTAGAAATTATTCATACGCCTAAAAACACAGATGTGTTATACAGTAAGAAAAAACACAGTGCTTTCCCCGCCCAGAACAGGTTAAATAAAGATAACTATAGAGATTCTAAAAATTCCAACTGAAGACTTCAGTACGGGAAGACAGATTAGATGGAACGGCATTAATTATGCCTGTAACTCTGGGAGGACAGTCCACTAATATTTCTGTTCAAATCTAGGACACAGAGGTGTGCTATGCCTGCAAGTGGAGGACCACCACTGGGAGACTACAGCGAAAGAGAGTCACTGAGGAAGCTCCCTTTCAGCAGGGAGCTCTGATGACAGCCATCACATTCATGGTAAGAGAAGCCAGAAGAAAACTGTGTGGGGGAAGCTGTTCTGTGGCCATGTTCGAAAGGTGCTTAATACAAGAGAGTATTTGAAATGCACTACTCGAGGGACAGGGAATCTTTGCAGAAGCCAAGTTGTCCACCAACACAGTACAGCTGCTGAGCACGTGCCATGGTGAGATAGGCAAACTAAGCACAGCCCACTGCCGGTCAACCACCACCAGTTACCCCACCACAGGACTGGCTGAGCTAAGCGTTTTTGAGCCAAACACCCAGGGGCTGCAGTCACTCTCCAGTCTGCTGCCTCCTCTCCTCACATTTAGCAGGGGAACAGGGCTACATTTGCAGGTAAGGAATTGGTAAGGTACAGGCTGGAAATCAGATTGCTACTTCAGCTTTCTGAAGCTGACAACTTGATATACGGGTTTTTAGTTGTGTGATGATTTTTACTGCAGTTTTATTTGACCAACATATAAAATGACTCGTCAAATTAACCACGGTCAAAATCATAGTAACGCTGAGGCCTGCCTACAGGTTTAGTTACATTACAAGCCATAGCACTTAAGTTTTGTTAACAGGCTATCCCAGTGGTAATCATAAGAGTTCAAAATATGAAGTGAAAGTATATTCCTTTTTGTGTTTAGTGATGTGCCATATACTTTTGAAAACTGAAACACTAATTTAAGAAATTTTGAAAACGTACAGGACTTTTACAGTGCACTTCCGATGCTCCTGCTTCTCATTCCACGAAAGGTTACCCACCTTTGATTTAGAGCCTCTTCACTGGCAATGTTTTTAAAGCGATGTCTTTTGAGTTTGCAAAATTGTATCTGAACTAATACATAACCTCATTTTTACCCATCCCCCACAAAAACCCAAAGCTAGTTTGCCAAGATAAACTAAAATAAAATCCAAAACATGACCCAAACCACCATGCACTGGTAACATGGCAGAAGACAGACAACAGTATTTCAGTGGGCTAATACGCAGTATCAGAAAACCACAAACTGTAGTTTAGAAACAACATAAAAGCAGGAGGGATCACAGAGGACCTAAGGAGAAAGAAAACCTATTGATTATAAATGATGACACTGTCACCCATCTCATCCTCTTCACTGACTGTACCAAAGGAATAAGTCTTCTCACGCAACCACTGAGCTGTGGGGTTTTTTTAAAGTCATGTGGGCACACTTCAATATCTTTCTGATAAATGTACCATACCACCTCTTTCACAAATCCACTTTGACCTCCTAAGATTTGCAGGGTTATCCAAAAAGAGGGGTCAGTGGAAGATAGTTATATACTTAGATGCTTTATCTGATATTAATCCTAGATATCTCATCTTATGTATTTTTAAAGTAGCAACATAATACTGCAATTTGCTAATATTTCCCCTGCTTTGTGTATGAAAACTCTTGTGTACTGCTGCAGAAATAACGGAGATAACACTGACTAAACTTGGAATAGCAAATCTAAAATGGCCATAACAGCCAAATATAATTCCACATAATTTTTGCATGAGTCTAGGTTTAATTTGCTTTACAGGACAGTTGGCCAAACAATGACATTTACCATAAAAAATATCCCCTTCATTAAGCAAATCTCATTTTCCTTTCAAAAGAAAATTCAACATGTACTCTGAGCGTTCAGTGGCTCATTTTCAAGATCAGCCCACACAGATTTTTCTTAACAAAACAAATCAATTCAGTTAAAAAATGCAGACCAATGTAATGACACAGTCATATTGTTTGTGGCTATGTTAACTTTAAAAACCATGCCAATTTAGCTATTTTTCTTCAGGTTTTATTAGAAAAAAAGCAGCAGATCAACATTACAATTCAAAGTCTAATCTAAATATGCACTTGACAATGAAGCACATCTGAATATGAAGTGAAAAAGGATTCCAGAAAACCTTCAGTTTTGCCAATCTCCTGCTACCCAAATCATGTATCTTTTATTCCGGCTTTCTGATGACTGAAATCAAACAAGGAACAAAAGGATTTATTGCTATGAAAACAAAAACGTAGTACAGTAGTATGAGTCTTGGGCGCTAAGTGTATTCTGTCAAGTTAACTTAATAATTTCAAAGTGTACTTAAATCTTCTGTTTGGCCATGAAAGTCCATAAGCTGACTGACCCAAGTATAAACTGAAACGGCAGGTCTGGACAAAAAAAAAGTTAGACAGCATGTTAACCTCCAGTTTTCAGACAGTAATAAAAAGATACAGTTCCAACAGCCAAGAAATAAAAAAAAAAAAAAAAAAAAAAAAAAAAAAAAAAGTTGATCTGACATTCAAGAGCTAAGTTTATTCTTATGCTCATTTTGTTTGCGCCCAAAATAATTTTAGACCCACCAGAAAAAAAAAATAGTATTTATGGACTATCACACAATTGAAAAAGAGAAACAATTGCCTTTTGACTTGGTTATTTTCCCCACTGAGGTATAAAATCTACATATAAATTTAATACTTCACTGTAACAAATTGTACTTTTCATAGTTCTGATTTAGTTTCCATTAAACCCTGTTTACTTTTTGTTTTTAAACCACAGAATTCTTATTTCATGTTACTGAATCTGGTTTCCAGCTCTCTCTCATTTATTTGTGGATCTATATTTAGTAGTCTGGTTACCACCAGACCACAAGAAAAAATTCTTGAAACTTTCTTCATTACAACAGCACTTTCAGCAGAGATTACTGGTGTGCAAGCAAACTACGATATGCAGCTCTTCAGAGAGACTATTTCACTGATTATGTTTCCACTGTCCAAGTGTTCTCTAAATTATTTGCTGGAACAAACTCTTTCAATCTTGTAAACATCAGTGGGCGCAGTTTCACTACTATGTGTGGTAGTTTCACATCCTCATACAGGAAGGCTGGTTCACAGCTACTGAGAAGCTGCAGGAGTTCTAACAGCTGATGAACTGCGGATTCTGCAGAGCAGAAGTTTCTTCTGTTGCTACTTAACAGTGTAGCCAAAGTATCAGCCGAGGTAGCCCAGTCAATTCTTGCTTTTCTTTAGAACCTCTCAGAATATTTCTGGAAGGGTGACGTTGCGGAGCAGCCACTGCTGGGAGCGGCTGCTGTTGCAGTCTCTGATGCTGGGTACCTGGCTGTCCTCTTCGGTGGCTTTGTCCAGGCACTGGTTACTATTCACATGCAACAGGGTTAATTTCTTGAAGATAAAATAAAAAGAAATTAGTTTTATAAAAATCACCAGGCATAAACTGACCAAAAAGTTTCTAGTGGCCATTAAAATTCTTCCATAGGGAAGTAGGAACTAGACAAGACCCCTTGGTTACTGACTCCCGATCCCAATCCTAAAGAACAATTAAACATGCTATTTTATGTTGTAGATACTAAAAACATTGCTTCTTGAGAAACAGAACAGTCTGAACTTTTAAAGGACGTTATTTATCAAGTAATATTCACCATTCTTTAAACAGGACTATACACCTAGAAATCTTTGAGGAGTTAGAAATTAAAAGTTTGGTAAGACATACAACTTTAATTATTAGTTATAATAGTAGTTTTGATCAGATCAGAATGAACACATTGAATATGTATTCAAAAGTATGCTTTTTCCTCAGCTGGGGACACAAAACTGACCTTATACTACGTTCTTTCAGTACTATGTTCTTTTTAAAAAGTATGTTATTTAAAAAAAAAAATGTGTACAAATTCATGTACGTATATACCTCTTCCAATACCCACTAATGTTACTTATGCAATCTTCCATACATCACTCCATCTACCTCGGCACTATCCTTACGGAGAAGAGATCTTCGGAAGTTGCATTTCCTGCCACTGTACTACGGACACTCATCAGTGCGTTAACTTGTCTATGGTACTGACTGGCATTACTATCAGTATTTCTTCTTTCACTGACCAGCATAACCAGGACACTAGACTGACTGAAAAGCGGTAGAACAGGCAGGCCTTACACGCATAAGCAGCAAAGGATTAAACAAACCAAACACCTGAGCTCCTGCACTCATACAGCAGCTGAAGAATGAAGAAGGGAGTTGGAACAAACTTAAGCAGACAAATAACTAACACAAAGCTTTTTTTTTTCCCCACTCCTTTCTTTTTCTTCTTTGTAGACATTAAGGGAAAGGGGCTTCTTAAATGCCTCCTGAAGAGAGGCAGAAGGAAAAAAAACTACAGAAAAATCACCCAACTATGAGCAGGAATTCTATTCTCTGACTTATTTCTGTGCTTTATTAGCCAGCTTTCACTAAAGTTCTGAAGATTATATCTAGACTTCCCATTGACAGAACAAAGAGAAAAAACATACAACCAAATTTATGGCTGAGGATTGACACAGAGGAAGCCTGTTTTCCAGTTTGTAGCAGTAATTGCAAGACAGACTATCACCATTAAGTGTCTAAAGACACAATGTTCTTACCATTGATAAGGTAGAAACAAAATAAGAAGCACTTGCTGTTTGGTGAATCACTGTATGTAGTATTACTCATCTTAAGTCAGGTAAACTAACTACATTAAAACCAAAAATGAATGGTTTCCAAGACTCAAATTTAATAATTTCAATGAACATTTAATCCTGAAAGCCTTCAACAGCTTTCTTCAGTCTCCTATCAGCAGTTACTAGCAATATGCAGAAATCCTAGTAGAGATCCACTCTCTTCTATATTAACTGCCATTCTAATTAAAAAAATCATCATTCATACATATTTCCTTTGTCTTAAAGGCTGTAGGTTTCAATAACATCTCAGCTACTAAAATCTACAGCAAGTCTATTTAGTTAGAAATACAACCCCCCCCTTTTTTTTAAAAAAAAAAATCAGTGAAATTATTTTTTAGTAGCTAAGTATCTACATATTCTCATTATGAAATAGTCATTATGATTATACTGTTAAGACTCTTCTTCCACAAATTGTCTTGCAACTGTTTTTCGCAATAACTAATTCTAAATTATCAAGCTTGAGAACTATTTTTTCTAACCAACCATGCCATAAGTCAGAGTTCTTGACTGCACTACTCAATCACAAAATTGTTTTTAAAGCTTGCAAATCGCATTAATGATTAATGGATCAACAGTCAATGACTTCTAACACTGGTAGTTCAACACATGAACTTCAAAATAAATCTGAACGTTATGTACAAGAAAGAGAATTATTAAAATAAAGTTGTTTTAAGCACCTCTACCTTAAACATTCTATGATTAGGAATGTAAAATCTTCCTTATCATATTGGGATGTTGATTTTTTTAATTAGAAAAGTATTTCCTTTTAACCTTGTCACAAAATCATTAGCATTATCTTTTACTGGTCCAGTAGATACCTGGAATATTTTTCTATTGTTGATCTCAATGTAACACAACACTATACTAGTAGATTATCACTCTCCAGAGGATCCAAAAGATATTGAAAATACTCTTCTAAAAGCTCCCCCAAAACTCACCAGGTAATTAAATCAATACAGATGCCAACTGAGTGACTACACCATGAATTAATGACAGAGGGAACATAATCCTGACTTTGTTTCCTGTTTTGACCATCAAATACTGGGCTCGCACTGGAATATGTTGCTCTGTAGGCTCACATAAAACCACAAGTTCTCATTTTAATGTCACAAGTCATTAGAAGACTTACCACTGGATCATATTCCCAAAGCTGATTTCCTTTTAGATGGTGGCACTTGAGCATTGTTACTGGACCATTAAGTTTGGATACATCTAAACACAAATCATCTGTTCGTATTTCTTTGTTGGCAGTGTATGAGAAAACCTAGACAGAAAAAGAAAGAAAGAAATAAAAAAACCCCTTCAACTAAAAGATTCCTGGGGAAGGGGGAACATTTGTACATCATTTCACTAATATCCACTAACCTTCCTCCCCCCTGCCTTCAGCATGCATAGAAATAATTTTAGGGTTTTTTTTTTAGGGAATAAATAAAAACATTATATGATCAAGCTCTTCGGACAAAGTTGACATTTTTGAATTACATACTGCTTTCTGCATAGAAAAAGGAGGATTCCCAACACAGGTAATCATTGTATACCAGAGAAATCAGATGTAAAATAAATTCCAGAACTGACACATACATTAAAACCATCATTTCAGGTACAGACATGTTTTTTGGGTTTTTTTTTGGGGGGGGGGGGGGGTTTTTT
>JAAGAY010138408.1:12972-44185 GCA_011801015.1 Ardeotis arabs
CCGATTGGCAGCAGAATGTTCCGTGATAACGCCTCTGCGAAAAAAAATTTAAGAAGGGGAAAACAAAAAAAAAAAAAAAAAAAAAAAGAGAAGAGAAGAGAAGATGTGAAACAGCTGAGCTGGGGTCAAGAGGGGGAGGCGTGAGCCTTGTGGGCCTTGCAGGCCTCACCCTCTGGCCTCTCGCCAGGCGGCTGACTGGGCCCGGACTTGGCCCAGCCCGGCTGCAAGAAGTGGAGAGGAGATGAGATGTGAAGAGATCCTGAGGTGTCTGCCAGCCTGTTGTAAAGAACTTTTCTTGTGAGACGAATGGCTGCAGATGCCAAGGTCAGTGAATAAGGAGGGGAAGGAGTAACGTGGCTCCTGGCCAAGATTCCCCTGCAGCCTGTGATGATGACCATAGTGGAGCAGGTTGTCCCCCTGCAGCCCATGGAGGTCCACGGAGGAGCACTTGATCCACTTGGAGCCCATGGAGGACCCCACACTGGGGGAGGTGGATACCTGAAGGCGGCTGTGGCCCATGGAGGACCCTCTGGGGCAGCTGTTCTGGAGGGACTGCACCCTGTGGAAGAGATGACCCACGCCGGAGCAGTTTCACGAACGACTGTGGCCCGTGAATGGGACCGCACGACAGAGCAGGGGAGGAATGTGAGGAGTTCTTCCCCCGACGATGAAGGAGCAGCGTGAAACAACGCGCGTGATGAACTGACCGCAACCCCCGTTCCCTCTTCCCCGCTCAGCGGGGGAGGGAGGTTATCTTGTTATCTTGTTCTCTGTCTCATTCTCTCCTGCTAGTTTTAGAATTAAATGAACATTTTTCCCCAAGTCAAGTCTGTTTTGCCCGTAACAGTAACTTTAAGGATTTCTCCCCGTCCTTATCTCAAACCTTGAGCTGTTTTTCTTATATCATCTCCCCCTGTTCTCTCGGAGGGTTGAGGGAGTGAGAGAGACTGCGTAGTCTGGTCCTGAGCAGGGCTGAACTACGACACATACTAATATAAGAGACCACTATCGGAGACTCAAACTCCCAAGCAAATGTTCAGGCTACCAAGTTACAGAATCATGTCTGCTTCTTTGCTTTCTTTTGGGGTTCTTTCCATCTGGACACTCTTTGCTCGAAGGCTCAGCTACAAGAAGAATGGACAGAACTGAGTCTCCAGCCCAAAACTGCCAGAAGTATTAAAGCATACTCACAGGCACAGTGGGTTTAATTCCCTTTGAAATCACAGGTGACTGGGTTTAATTTCCTCACTTGAGTTACGGTCTTAATCCCTGTATTACTATATAGTAAGCATGCAGGAATATCAGTCTCCTGATATTCATCTAGCAGCAAAAAAGCCATTTTTAAAAAAAAAAAAAAAAAAAAAAAAAAAAAAAAAATCACCCCACAAGAGGCTCAACATTTGGCTCAACATGACTTATAGGGGAGAGTAGGTGCCTACTTATTTAGAACAGCATCATCTGTACCATCTCTGCAGACACTTAAGAAAAACAGAAATGCCCAGCAAGCTTTAGGGATCACTGGAATTTGCTGGTCACTGAAGAGGGTTCCGGGGGCAAAGTTCAGAGTAGTTTTTAGGCAAAGTCCTTGCTTGACCTCATCTATTTTCTTAAGTAAAATTCCACTCATACTCTACATTGAGAATGTTATACAGAAAGTTATCCGTAACTGCATTTCTGAAGGAATATTTCTTAAGCCCTTCTATGTGACTTTTATTACTGCGGTAAAAAAGGGAAAACATTAAAATTACGGTACAACATACCAAAGTCCAGTTTTCTGCCCCACCGAGAAGCCAGATGTATCATTTTACAGATGACAGGAACACAGGTGCAAGATACTTGAACTTTGCTGGAGATAACTTGTTTGCAATACTCAGTTCAGAATACAAACAGCTCACTGCGCAATGTACTTTATATAGGGTAGATAAATATGTAGGATAAAATCTTACCTCTCCCAGAGAAAAATAATGGCGTGGAATTTGGGAATCAGGATAAACATTCTCCAGGTACCAGGAGAAAGGCTTGCACTGGAGCTTGCGTCTTAGTCCAAGTCGTGATGATATGTCCCCATAATCAACTTTAGTAACTCCTTTAGAAACAAACAAACAAAAAATATTTAATAGCTGCCAGTAAGTTTTATATAATGTCACTTAATACAAAAGTGATCAATATAATACACTGCTTGCATGAAAGACCTCTTCAGAAAGTCATCTCTACACAAAAAAAAATACGATTTTTTTAAAATATAGCATTATGCTGTTTATATTCTTAGACATGTCAGTCATTACCTGCGGCTTCTTTTTCCAGATAATTATACAAAAGATGGAATCACTACATCTGTGCTACACAGGACAATTTCTCACCTGTAGTTTGTGGAACAATTTGAATGCAATTGTTTACTAAGTTATCACAGGAGAAAGGCTGAAACCGTTACAGTCACTAATGCCATTCTATCCCCAGTGGCAACTGGGGTGTATATCTATGCAGCGTAACATAGCAGTCTCCTACTGTGGAGTAAGGAGAATTCCATTTTAATTTAATTCAGTGAGCTAGGTACCACCTGCTGGACCCTTCATCATGTGCCCAACTGCACAAAGAAACAGTAAGAAAGCAGCCTTCATACAGGGAACTAATCCTTTAATAATTTAGTATTTGTTCAATATAACTGCAGCATTTGCAGGAAGTATGCTCACCATTAGGACTGTTATCATTTTTTGTGGTATTTTGCTTGCCTTTTTCTCCTTTGCTCCTCATTTATCAAAGTGCTCATTCTTTCTGTATCTTCCCACCCCTTTAAGGTTGTTTTAATTTTCCTTCTAAAAATGAATTTGTGCAAGTCTCATCTGCAAATGAGTTGAAGAAGGTGTGCATGCTCAGTAGATATTTTTGCCTCACCAGAATTAAGCACTGTTGTCAGTTCTTAATGTTCCAATAATAAAAATTAATTAAAGGTAGGACAATTTTTCATTTTTAGACATCACATTCTATTATTCTTATCCACACTACACTCCATACCCCAGAGGCCAAAAATAATACACTACAAAAAACCCTCCAAAGTAAACAAAAACCCAAATCAAAAAAGAACAAAGACAAGTCCTCGCAATTTAAATTCCCCACACAGACCACAAATATGGTTCAACTGGCCACTACACCTACAGACCTCCAGCTGCATACAATTTTAAAAAATCCCTTCACTTAGAGGATTGTAAATTACTTCTGCAATTGTTGACCTTTTGAAACTGTGTTTCAGACATTTCAAAGTTGGCATTCTGTGTTATTAAATCAACCTGCCAGCAGATGGTGTATTTCTATTCAATTCAGACACAACTGCATAATTTCAGCTAAATGTTTGTAAATCTCAATAACATCATCAGTAATGTCAATATTCCAGAAAGGAAAATATGCTAGCCAGACTTTTATACTGCCTTTTTAAAGTTCGTTTTATTAAAGACTTTTTTTAAAAAGATGCTGGAGAACTATACTAGTAAGGGAACGAAAGCAAAAGAAAACTTGTTTTTAATGATATTTTTAATACTGTGAAAGAAATATTAAAATCTCCTGGAATAGAACCTGAGAAAAACTTCAGCCTGAGCTTTCCAGTCACAAAAGAAATTCCAAAACAAGAAAAAAAAAAACACATAAGAAAACCAAAAAACGCACCCCAAAACACTGCCCTGTCTTCACCAAAGCAAATATTTCCTCTACATCAAAAGGAGCACTCTCAAAAGATAATGAAGCAAGAAGAGAAAAGCTGTACCAGCCACAGCTGAGCATGGAGTTCTTCATTTTTCCGTGATGAAAAAGCAGGTGATGGATGAAGCAGTTATCATGCCATCCTTACAACAACCTTATGACACTCAGAACTTATTCATCAGTTTGCTACACTGACCTTCAGAAAACAACACTGGTAAGGCTTTACTGAATGGCAATAAGAATTAAAGTCACAACCATAAAGAATTAAATGCAAAGTGATACTTAATAGCATACAAGCATACTGTTTCTTAAAGTACTTTTAAATGTCACAACATAGAAAAAGTGCCAGCTGATTTTCCCTCTGTTACAATGAAATAAAAGGTGTGTATTATACTACATTTAACCACTTTTAGTCTGAAAATTTTTTTTAAAAACCCTCTCTGAAGCTAGCTCTGCACCAAACAGTATACTGGCACGTATACTACAGTTAGCATCAGGTTAGCAGATGAACTGAATAGCAGAACCAGTACAGTTGCCTCAAGGGTGTCCTCTAACAAGGTTGAATTACTATTTCCTAGGTTTATGGTACTTATCTATATTACTCAAAACTAGCTTGAGTGTTCCTATACATTTGCACTATACAGTGCAACTGCAGTTACTTATGGGGAATAGTTCCTTTCAGGAAAAAAATGGGAGCAAACTAGGAAAACTGCAAAATATAAAACATGAAAATTAAGTACATGTCTAAATCATTATTTCCTCCACAGACCAGTAAAATTTATATATACATAACAGTGACTTACCTTTTCAGTGTTTTTGTACTTGTTTTTAAAAGTTTGGCTTAAAAAAAACCCAAATAAACCCAAACAAAACCACCACAAAAAAAAAAAAAAAAAAACCAAACCACAAAACCAGAACTGGATCAAATCTTCCTCCCAGGAGACGATTATGCCAGACTCTACAGGTATGTGCATCATGAGGAAGATAAGCATGTCCACTAGTTGTTCTTTCAAATATTTGAGTTTGGTTCATTAAAAAAAAAAAAAAAAATTAAAAAACCCGCCAAAACCAGAAATAATATTTAACAGTACTTGCTACTGTTGTCTTTATTTGACCATGCAATATATTCTTCCTCCTTAATTACATTAAAATCCTGAACCTCTCTGATTATTCTATTTGTCATACAGCTTGCTGTCTGCTGTGGGACAATCGCGTGCTTTTTTCCACACATCCGCTTAAAGATGTACTCAAAAATAAATATTGATAATGCAAAAAACCCACATCAAATTATCCAATCATACTATCATCAGCTCTTTTGTACAAATTTAAGATTCATCTCAGCACTTGCTTGTGCTGCCACTTTTCTTGAAGTACCAAACTACTCAGATTAGTAATATATTGCAGTCTTTCTTTACACCTTTACAAAAACACACACATAATGATGTCAATCAGTAGAATACTCCTTCAGATTAACCTTATTTGACACCTTATATTTAAGTTTCCCATCAGCTATGTTGCAACAGTTTTGCCATCCTTGAAATTTCAAAAGAGCTGAAGATTTGCTTGCCAAGTTCAGTGTGTGGAAATATATTTATGCTAAACTGCTTTGAAAAAAAGAAGTGTGATGTTTTCATCATGATTATAAATTGCTCAATCATTTTCAAAAGCACAGTATGAAAAATGGTTTCATCTAAAACTAGTCTTGTGTTAAAAATCATGTAACTTGCTTTTATTTAGTATTATGAAACTTGATAAGCAACAATCATTTAAAGCCAATTTGAAGAGCTACACTGTTTGCATTCCCTATTAATTGGGAATACTAGCTGAAAACAAGAACACATGGAATAACTCCACACATATTTTTAACATAGGCTTAGCTACATTGCAAGATCTACCACAGTGGACTCAGCCTCTTCTCTGTCCTCCCCATCATTCATTACAAAAAAAATATTATCCATGTACATACTGAATCTTGACTTATGCTTGGCTAGAGATAAGTGCATGCAGCAGCTAGAACTAGGCCTAGTGATCCACTTTTCAGGATAACATGTCTCTGTCTAGATGACTCTTGCTCAGGTAATTCTGCAATGCTGTCTTTTCAGGCGTTCTGCCTGTCCACTTAGCCCCAGCACAATGGCAGGTACCTTCTGGGGCAAAATTTTGGTCAACAGTAAAATTAATTTCCATAAAACCCAGACAAGGACCTACTCAAGCTCACTGGTGCTGCATTTTAGGATGCCTTCAGCTCACCAGCTGGGATGTGAGAGGCTGCTGAATGACAGGGATGCATGATGGACAAGGAGCAGGAGGGCGCATGTAGGAGCTGGAACCCAGACTCACATGCAGTACAGGGAAACCACACGGTCTGAAACTGTCCATGCTTCACCTTTAGATTCAGGATACCAACAAATTCTACAACTGTCAGTTTATCATTAATTAGTAGCTAGGAGAAGGTTAGGGGGAGGTAGATGTGGTAAGTCAGCCTAATGCTTTGCAGCTGCTGCTGTGGAAAGGGGCACCTTTCCTTTGCTCAGCTTCACCTTCCTGCTCTACCTTCTGTGCTGACACAGGTGCTACCATAACCAGTAGAGAGCCAGCCCACAGGACAAATAAGCCTGACAAGCCTGACAAGTCTGGCAAGTCAAATCAGTTGACATAGATGAACAATCAGCAAGTGAGGGGAGGTGAAGCCCTATCAACTACCATGAAAAGCAAAGCACTCTCCTCACAGCAAGCTGTTAAGACTGACACCACCATCTTGTGAGGCCTCAGCTTGGATAATTCCATCCTAGTATTTTAGACTGGAAAAGATGATGAAAGGCCAACACTAGAAATCATAAAGAAGTGTCAGAGTCCATGGAACAGGCTGACCAGAGCCAGGATTCAGACTATTCACTTGCACATACTGGATCAATTTTCTGAAAACCTTAAGAGGAAATGGCCTGGGAAACTGCGGCCTGCTGTAACACATGACTGTGAGGACAACTGTCAGCTAACAAGAAAAGACTACGGCTAGTGCCATTACTGCAGTGGAGAATAGCTGTTCATGCAACGAGATAGCCTAGATTTTAGCTGAGCAGCAGCTGCTGCAACACTTTCCTGCCCAACCTCCATCTGTACCTAACCACTTCTAAGCATAGAGATGGCTTCTGAAATGCATGAAAGCTTAAAACAGACAAGTAACAATTTCTACGAGGCTGTGCTTATTAAAGAAAAAAGGATTACAGGCTTACTTTTCAAGAGAGCAGCTTTCCATTTAACTACATTACATCAATAGTAAAAAGTCTCTTGAGTTCCTATCATTCAAGCAGTAAGTCTTTTTTTTTTTTTCCAGACAACACAGATTACACAAAGTGGGAAATCTACCTGAGAATCTTAGGTTTGCTTTCCTGGACCAATCTCCCTGTGATTCACCATCTTGAAGAGCAGAAGAGAAAGAATATAAAGGAGGAAACAAATTTCTTGTTACCTAGGCTCAATGATGCCTGTCAGTATATTACCTCCTTCAAAATCCAATTTTCTCATCCATGTCAACTAAGGAGAGAAAACCTGGATGCACAGAGGATTGTCCGTTTTCCTTACTCTTCTGCACTGAGGCTTGCAAACCAGCATCAGCTTAAAAAACCTCACCTTTCTCCTTGCAAGAACTTGTGGCAGTGTCACAGTAATATTGAAAGTACACATTGTACTAGCAAAGAGTTTCACAGGCTGCATACTGTACTCTGCCTGCAAGGACTAAACACTTAAATTTTTATAACAGAAAGATACCTAGAAGAGCACAGTATGGCTAAATGAGCCAATATAGCAGAGACAATTACTGGACAGACTTACTGAAATTTACACTGATATTATTTGCTGTCAATAGGTAAAATCAGGGTCTGCAACACCCAGTTAAGACTGGAGACACTAGAATAACAACAGAAAAGTGCCTGTGAACTTCTCAAAATAGTAATCCTTTCTAGTTAATACCTACTGGCTCTCACAACTTACATGGATTTGGGGGGTAGAGGCATGAAAGGCACCGAGCACATTTATGTGTTCATTCCCTGAACAATAGGTATTACATCATAGCTAAGTATGACCCACAGTACTAACCACTCTCTTCGCAGCCCCAGGCAACAAATTTCAGAATAATTTAACTTACTCAGGTACTATATGATCCTATTCTTGAAATGCTTGGAAAGTCTAGTATCAAACTTTACTGCAGTGTTAATATGGATATATGTACACAAATGAGATTGTCTGTCAGTTGGCAGGTGCAGATGCTCTAGGAAGAGCTTGCAAGAACACATCCCTATCCACCCATCATTCAGGTTACCAGCATGCAAATGATGCAGACATGCATCTTTTGAAAGGAAAGAAAATATACAGTGCAGTTACAGATAACAGCTTAAGTTACCTTCACCATTTCAAAATTTTTTACCATATTCTATTTTAAATTAAATTATTTCATTCCTTTTCTCCAATGGGAGAACGCATGCATATTCCACAATACTGCAAAGCAATGAAAGAAGGTCATATCAAAATAACAATCCTACAAAATTCAAATAGTGTAACTCCTTTTGTAGCTTACACTTACCACATGAAATGGAATGACTATAGAGATTATATATAAAGTAACAGAGCCTTATCATGATGTTCAATAATTTACTTTTTTTTTAAGGATTAGGTTATTTCTATAGTTAGATGTTCTAGCTACTTAGTACATTTTTAAATGTCTCATTAATAACAACACAAGGCAGTAACCATAAGCTGTTAGCTTCTGATTTCACCTAAAAAGCTTTGAGTAGTAGCAAGAATTTCATTTAAAAAAAAAAAAAAAAATCTTAGAGTCTTGAGTAATGCATTGTCTTAAGACAAAAACCCACCATAGTCACTTGTTCTCATAAGTATTCTTAACACCTGTAGTCTAAAATGTGACACTGTTCAGACTTACACTATATTGTATTACAGCTTTTAAATTTCAATACTAATGCAGGTTTAATAAGCAAGTCATAAGGAAATACTAGTTTTAAAGATACATTTTTGAAAAAAACTGTGGTATATAGAACTACCACTTAGTATTTAAAGTCAAATGTCTCAAGTATTTAGAGAGCATGTCTGTTGCTACCCAAAGTTTCTCTCTCTTTGTTTGTGTTTTTAAACAACAACAAAAATATCCTGTAGTGGAAAGTAATAATTCAGTATTTCCCAGGCTTCCTTTCTTTTCCTGATTTTTTTTTTCAGAAAGTTTGAGTTAATAGGAAATTTGCTCTCATATTTTACATCCTCTTGTTTTGTTAATGCCCACTTTAAGAAACATAATAAATATAATCAGAGTCAAGTAAACTGGCAACTTGCCCCTATATCTGGATAGTGAAGTGCAAACCCTACTAAGGCAGAACTTTTGCCACTCCTCCTACAGGGTTTCACGTAAATCCCTTCTGATCTATTGAACCTGTAATGCCTACAACACAAGCCAGAGACCAAACTCCAGCACATTACGAGATGTATTTGGATGGCAAGTTTTCAGCACTACACTTGACCTTTTTGAGGTTCCACTGAGCTTTAATTCTATTGCACAGGAAGCTCATAAATCATGTGCATGTTTAAAGAAAAAAAAGAAAAAAGAAAAAAGAAATAAAGACTTCAGGGCCCATCTCTGGCTAACAAACATTTTTCAGTTAAGACCTTCCTTTTTGTACATCTTCTGTGAGCATTGTTTTACGAACTCCAAAGCAGTAATATTTTTAATTAAATACTCATGTTCTTTCCCAGTAGTAATAATATTTCAATTCTTAATAGGTATTTCTCATAACCAGACTTGCTCACCTGGGGAAATGATGTAAAAAAAGTTTTTGAATTCATCCATCCAGACTTCTGCAAGCCGTCTGTTATTTTTGTTGATTATCTGCCCTGTACCTCCTGGAAAAGTGTATGGTGTTGCTTTTCTGAATACATGTCCAACATGTGAACAAGTTACAATTTCTAAAGTGCCACCACACTGCCAGATCTGAAAGTGACAGAACAATTATTGCATAGCTTCAAGTTGTTAAAAAAAAAAAGTTTAAAAATGTTAATCACTTGCTTCTGTTCAAGTTGGAGAAACAACATCAGTTGAGGTCTAGAACAAACACATACCGCATGAAAGAGAAATGTCTGCCTGTTTCCTGCTCAATAGATAAGGATACTCATAAGCCTAAGTAAGGTAGTGAAAGAAAGAGCATGTCAGGTCTCCCAGCAATAATGCATCTGCAAGAAACTAATTTAGAGAACTGGGCAAGCTGACAGCAAAGGAAGGAAAAGGCTCACATGAATCACAGAGAAGTAACAGGTGGTGATCTGTCCAAAAAAGTCAATTAGAAAATAGAATCTCCATGTAAAAAATCCATACACTTCCCAAGAAAAGTTTCTGAAAATATTTTCAATTTTGGACCTCTAAAAATTGTAGATTCTGAAAGGTGAGCTACTTTAGAAGTATCCACCTATATACTCTACGCTGATAAGCAAAACAAAAGGAAATTGTGCTATTTGGTAGGAACAAAAGCGAGAACAACACTGGTTAGGTCCACATCCAAATGAACACATGCAATCATTAAGTTAGAAAACAGCAAGAAGACATAGTTTGCAACAGAGGTGCTCACATTCCACTGACACATTAAACCATGCACTGATGACATCACCCTTAAGTTATGCTTCCCAATTAGCTTTTCTAATCGAACTCCTTTTAAAATAAACACATTCATTCTTCAGAATGACCATCTCAATCTTTTAATCACAAAACTCTGCCAACTATTCATCATGCACTTTTCACTGACAGATACACAAATGCCATCTCCACTGGAGGAACTTGAAAGAAAGCAAACTGCTGACTGTAACAGGAGAGGACACTGATGCAGGTAGTAGATCTATTTTACAGAAATCAAGATGCATTGCAAAACACTGAACAGAGTTTTACCTACCCTGAAAGAAATTTCTAAGTTTTCTCCACCCCAAATATCCATTCCAGCATCATATGTTCCAATTTCCTGAAAGTAATCTCTATCTATTGAAAAAAGACCTCCTGCCATTGTAGGTGTCCTGTGGAAATAAAAAGGAAAAAAAAAACCAAAACAAAAACCAACCGAACAAAAAAGATAAAAAAATAAGCATCAGTCACTATGAAAACAGATACTTAAATACATTTCACTTACACTGACAAAATGAATGGCTTTTTATTTCTCAAGTTCCTAATGAGTTCCTTCTCAGCAGGCTTCCATCCAAATTCAGTTACTATTGATGTACTGGTTAGCTCAAAATTTTCCAGAGATGAAAACACTTAGTGACAGTTCTCCTTATTTTCTCATTTTAAATTGGAGTCCAGATAGAGAAACAGCCCCTAGAAAGCTGCTGCCATTCCTGAGAAAGACTTCTGCCTCCAATGCTGGTAACTCATAAAAAAGAAACCAGGTTCTTACAGGAAATTTATACTCTGGCAACTGTTCTTGAAAATGTTATAGGAGGCCATGAAGTGGCCTGCTTGCTTTCACTATTGTTGCTTCATACAAGAAAATTGTACAGTAAGGGTTATATCCAGATTTTCTTTACAAATTGCTTATTGGTAGGAAAAAAACCCACAAACCTGTGCTAGTTCCTTTTAACTTTTACATAATCTCCCAAATTTCCTTTTTTTTTTCCAGTTAACAAATACATAATAGGTAAATTATATATTAGGCTGACAATATAACTTTGTATTTCAAGTATACAAATTATTTACACTTTTAGCATAAATAATTTTCTATCACTAGTCATTTTCCTGAAACTCATTGGGCTTCTTCCGAAAGCCACAAAATATAAGCTAGGTCACAATCTAACTGAAAATTTATGTGGCTTTTTTGCCCTAAAAAGGAAACTGTGGTGAGGCAAGTGGGGAACACAATTAGCCATATCCTGAGATCTCTGAATTTCTTAAGTGAAAAACAGAGGAAAAAAAAGGAGTAAAGATCATAACCTCTACTTTATGTTAAGTAAATATTGCCCACTTTTCAGAACAGTAAGGCCAGCAAATGTAAGTTTGCAATTGTACACATTACACACAAGCTATCTGTGTTTCTCATTACCTTTGTCATAACATTTACATGACATGCAAGAATAAATTTACCTCTCATCCATGCACTTTGAAGACATTAAATTTATGTATGTATGCACACACACAAATACATACACACATGCACCAAAAAAAAAAAACCCAAAACAAAACAAAAAACCTCGATGCATCTTTTCAAAATATTGTTTACTTTGTTAGAATAAAAGATAAAAATAAGCTTCAATAAAAACCTGTGTATCAGTGTCAAAACTATTTAAAAGCTAGTAATTCACTGGTAATTCACAGAAAAACTAAAAACATTTCTGAAGCGGCAAGCTGATTGCTTCCTTCATTGTTACCAAAAGTTACCAACACTCAATCTATGTAAAAGAACTTTCATGCTGTTCCTTCAACCAGACAAAAATGATGCTACAATACAATTCATTAACGAAGTACTTACAAGATTAACCCAAAAAGGATATGAGTAAACATCAGGTGAACGTTTTAACCAATTTAATAATTTCTCATTACCTAACAGGAAGGGTTCGATCTCCTTTCCGTCGATCCATCTCTCTCTGAGGAACAGGATACCAACGAAAATTCAACTTCCAGTTGAATCCACCATAGGTCATATCAGAACCTGCCATATACTCGAAGGTGTCATCGCTAATTACGTCAATGATGGGACACACTACTGTTCTCCTAGAAAAAGGAAAGAACCAAAACTTATTAACTAAACTGTCAGAAGAAGTAAGATTGTTTGGTTTGGAGGTTTTTTTTTTGTTTTGTGTTTTGCTTTTTTTTTTTTAATTTTGTTTTTAACACATACAGTTTAAATTTTCTTAATGCCATCTCTTAACAACAGTACTCAATAGATTATTACCATGAAACATACTCAAATTCTGTTTTGCTAATTAGAGTTAATTAATCTAAAGGAAAATGTGTTCCTCTGATACAATTTTGGCAATACTAGCTCTTTCTTTAAATAGCATTTGCATTATTATCAGTAATAAATATTCATCCCTCTGCACATGGAAAAATTGATCATAGCTTTCTCAATGCTACACAGTCATTGTACAGAAAACAAGAGGTCTCATTTTTAGTTAAGTGGTGAAAGTAACTCGCACATTTTAAAATTAAAACTCGGTCATTAGCTCTGTGGAAGTGTTCTTACATGCGCTCAGGACTAAGAAAGGATAGTCATTATTAATGAAGTATAACTACTACAAAGTTGACTGAAAGAGGCTTCCTTGTAACTGTCCTGACATTATTAAGGCATATACTCACAGAAGGTAATTCTAATGATCTTAAAGACACTTAAATAACCATCCTCAAGCAGGCTTCCACTCATGGAAAGCTCTGTAAAAAGGGTTGCAACTAAATTCAAAATACTTATTTAGTTCTGTCATTTGGAAAAATGGTAACAATTCATGTATTGTAGACTCACAAAAATGTGTGCTAACAATAACTTAAAGGTGTGCTAACGATAACTTAAAGGTTATATTACATGTTAGTACATTTCTGAACAAAGTTTTTTTTACTACTTGCAGCTTTTTAATTATGTAATGTTGTATTTTGTAACATCAAAAGTTGGTTTTGTTCTTACAGTTGTAGAAAAAAAAAATATCTGTAACACTATATACTTATTATCTAGTCTATTTATTATGCTGTTTCTAACAGACTAGTGTGCAACTACAGAGTTACTGCTCAGATATACGAATGTTTTATAAAGCAAACCACTCTCACTTTTTTTTTCCCTTCTCCCCTACAATTTCCATCACACTATCATGGATATAAGGGTTATGAATATTGACTTATGATAAAAATTCAAAACTATGTTAGTATAGATGAGTGATTCCAGTAACTACTCTAACTTTAGAAAATACATCCCAGAAGACCAAGTCACAGCACAGATTTCCACAATACAAATATTATGAAATAAAGAAATCACAATGAGAACCTGAAAACCATAAGCCTGACAGTTCTTGCTCACAGTGTTGGTATTCCTCATTAATATCTTCCCAAATTCATGAAGGAATGGGCCAGGCTGTAGACAGAAGAACTCAAATTTCACTGCTCTCTCAACTCCATCTGTGCTCAGATCTCCTGCTATTTAACACATTATCCCATGTACAAGCTTCATTTTAAGTCAAGTTTTACTTTTTAAAAGCTGTACTGAGTTAGCCTTTTATCCTTAAGCAGACGAGAAGTATATAATTTGTCCAGCCCTTAGAAAGTTGGCATTTCCTTGTAGGCTATTTTGTAATACTCGGAACATTTCTTAATAACTGAAAAAAAAACTAACCTGGACCCATAGATGGATAATTACCTGTCAGCTTTGATCCTTGCCAGCAGAGGTTCCAGCCAGCCTACTGTACATTCACAATGAGCATCTAAGAAGGTGATGACCTGGCCTTTAGAAGCAGCAGCCCCCTTTAATCTGGCTCTTATCAATCCAGAACGCTGTTCCATTCGAATCACATGAACAGGTACTTTTAATTTTTTCACATAGCTCTCCAGTGGTCTTTTCAAGAAGTCTGGAAAGAATGATCAAAACCATGGAAACTGTCAGTTACATAGTTTAGCTTTTTTCTTTTGTTTGATGAAGAGACTTGAATTAAGAGACATTTCTTCAATTCTTTTCTATGCTTTCCCTACTTTCTCAGCTAGTTTCCTCTGCTGCTTTTTTTACTTTTCACAATATGCCCGGCTATGTCTCCATGAGTTCCACTTGCTAGAGCAGGAAGTTCCCCCTCCTCTTCATTTATTCATTACGGAAAACACAAAAACAAAGAGAGTGTAGAACGCTTATACAGAAACCAGATGGGACACGCAAGTTTTTGTTACAGAGTAGATGTGACTCTTACTTTCAAAAATAGAAGCATAAATGTTCTTGGACATAACACTTACCTACCAAGAAAATACAAAAAATAATCTGACTAGCTAAATATAATGAATCACCTCCTACAGGAATTTAACTTATAGATAATTTCTTTGCAAGCACTTAAAACATGATCAAATCCAATTTTCAACAGTACTTTCTCTAGTTTTATTCCAGCTAATATATTTTCTATAAAATTATCACTATAACACCTAAAAACAAAAATAAAGACAAAATCAGCTATACATAAGGGAATATCTGTAACACCAACAAACCTCATCTTAGCTGAGGAACAAATTATTCAAAATACAACAGCCTGACTACCATATGCCTAGAGACTCAAAATTACCGGCATTACAAAGAGCTGCAAAATTAACAAATTTCTCATTGCTAGGCACCGTTTTTCTCCATCATGGAAATTTAGACTATGACAGATGATGCCAAAGGAAGATGAAAAAATTGAAGGAGAATGCAATTGACAGTCGCAGAAACAGATTTCTGTAATAACTTGCAGATTTCAAATCTGTAAAAAATAGTCTTATAATACAGCTATGGAATATATTAGATGATACACTCAAAGCACATGAGAGTTCTATTACAGCAGCACAAAGCCTGTAGTAGGATTTAGTGTAAGAAAATAAGTACCTCATAGAAGAACAACCGTGACACTGGAGGGGGGAAGAACACAGCATGAACTCTTAGTGGCTGTTTTGTAAATCTCAAGAGGCAGAGCTGACCTGAGGGTGATTACCATTCCTTACCACTGCTCCGGATGAATGAATTCTAATTGCCTCCTCATTTTTTCCTGTGCGTTGTTGGACTGTCACTAAACCCACAGCAGTAAGTTCTGACACATCTTGAAAGCTAAACTGTGCTAGAAGAGTCTAAGAGTTTGACAGATCTTAAATGTTTGTCTCTAGAGAAACGCAAAGCAAGTTAATTCTTATTGTGCATGTTAACAGAGACTCAAACGAATAAATGTTTATTAGTACAAACCAAGTGTACACGTCTGAACATTTTGTAGGCCTTTTGGAATTGAGTACAGAGATCATTTGGCTGACTGAGTCTGTAGCAAATATAATCTCATCTCTTTAGAGTGTAGCTTTCCAAAACCACTAATTTAAAAGAACTAATATTACAGAGTCATAGAATAGCTTGGGTTGGAAGGGACCTTTCAAAGGTCATCTAGTCCAATCTCCTTGAAGTGTGCAGGGACATCTCCAAACAGATCCGGTTGCTCAGAGCCCTGTCCAACCTGGCCTTGAATGTTTCCAGGGCTGGGGCATCTACCACCTCTCCAGGCAACTTGTTCAAGTGTTCCACCACCCCCACTGTAAAAGATTTCTTCCTAATATCTAATCTTAATCTACCCTCTTTCAGTTTAAAAACATTACACCTCATCCTATCACAACAAGCCCTGTTAAAAAGCCTGTCTCCTTCTTTCTTATAGGCCCCATGTAAGTACTGAAAGGCTGCAAGAGCTTCCCAGAGCCTTCTCCACGCTGAACAGCTGCAACTCCCAGCCTGTCCTCATAGGAGAGGTGCTCCAGCCCTCCAACAGGTCCGTATCTTTCCTGTGCTGACAGCTCCAGAGCTGGATGCGGTACTCCAAATGTGGTCTCATCAGAGCAGAGCAGAGGAGCAGAATCACCTCCCTCAACCTGCTGGCCATGTTTCTTTTGATGCAGCCCAGGATGTGGTTGGCTTTCTAGGATGCAAGCACACATTGCTGGCACACGTTGAGCTTCTCGTCCACCAGTACCCCGAAGTCCTTCTCCTCAGGGCTGCTCTCAATCCATTCTCTGCCCAGCCTGTATTTGTGCCCAGGATTGCCCCGACCCATGTGCAGGACCTTGCAGTTGGCCTGGCTGAACTTCATGTGGTTTGCACTGGCCCATCTCTCCAGCCTGTCCAGGTCCCTCTGGATGGCATCCCTTCCCTCCAGCACGTCGATCACACTACACATGGCTGGTCTCAATACCGACCCCAGAGGAATGCCACTCATAACTGGTCATCAAGCTGTTGACCACAACTCTTGGAGCATGCCATCCAGCCAATTCCTTATCCACCGAGTATTCCATCCATCAAATCCGTATCTCTCCAGTTTAGAGACAAGGATGTCATGCAGGACAGTGTCAAAAGCTTTGCACAAGTCCAGGTAGATTATGTCCATCGCTCTTCCCTTATCCACCAACACTGTAACCGTGTCATAGAACACCATCAAATTTGTCAGGTATGATTTGCCCTCAGTGAAGCCACGTTGGCCGTCACCAACCACCTCCTTATTTTCCATGTGCCTTAGCATAGTTTTCAGTACCGTTTATAGTCTCATGTATACGGCTTCCATTATAATTATGAAGAGAATACAATGGTGAAGCATTTCTCTCTATGCTAACCATCTCATAAACAAGTCACACAAATCAGCATGTTCCTCTGCGCATTTCAGGTGTAGTAGTGAAGCTTTTAAAGTAGTTCTAAGCACCTCAAGCTGAATGAATTATGGCCTGTGACATTGGTCCTTGAATGCACAGTTACATTAACAGAATGGTAAAATTCTGCCAGGAGGAAGAGTGAAAAAGATTTCAATAATAAAACTGTGGCCAGTAAAGAACTAGCATAAAACAAAAAATATAGCTTTCAGCTGTATTACAGAAAGTCATGGCCAACGTATTGCACGCAAAAATCTCAAGTCCTACCTATATTTTGTGTATAAAGTATTTCAAATTTCAATTTATCTTTTCAAGTACTTTCCAAATTTTTTTTTTCTAAGAAACAATTGGAGCTGTGTTAAGTGTTTTCACTATGGAGGGAACAGGGTTAAGAACAGTCCTCCTCCAATGTTTAGCGATGTCCATAAAATATTCTCATTAACTACCATCTTGTAGGGAGTATTCCCAGAAAAAAAAAAAAAAAAAAAACATTGTGCCAGACATTCAGTAACTGTGCACTTAAAATATTACTAGAAATTCATCAGAATAAGCAAAAAGATAAAGCTTGATACCTCATCCCTACAAAAGCATTGAAAATAACTCAGGCATCAAGATTTCTGGTGTTCCTCTGCTACCAGCAGATAGGGTAAAATGCTCAAATCTAAGTAGTCTATTTTCCCTCCAGAGCACCGTCTCTTAGAGCAACACATATCCCTCACAAACTGCTCCCTTAGTTCAAGTATAGCAAGAGTCTAAATTTTCATCCAGAAACTGGTAATAGTTTCTTGTAAGGCAAGACTTGTGTTTCTTCTTTAAAAAGAAAAAAAAGTATTTGAATAGTCTTTTAATGCATGCAATACATTTTAGCCTACAAGAACTGCCAGAATCAAGCTGTAGAGATTATTTTCTATACAAATTTATTGGTTGCATTTATACTAAATTGTATATTAAACACTCAAATGAAAAGTTTTATGCATTACAGGATCAGTTGTTTACAAATGACTCAGTATGACAGCTGAGTAAATTTTTAGCATTGCCTCATACACTTCAAACAGAGTGAGGTTTTGATAATATTTAAAAACAAACAAACAAACAAAAAACACCCTCACACAAATACTTCTACTTGGGAAGTATGTATTTTTCAAAGGCATAACTTTGCTTTAATTGAACTCTTTCTGCTGGATATTCCTTTCAAATTTTTTTCTGTATGAAAAGGGTGCATAATTTTACCTAGGACTATGGACAATTTAAAGAGTATCTTCTGTGGGAGTAACAAAACTAAGGAAGTCCAAAAAGCAAATATATTCACTTAAAGTCAAGTAAGTGCTTAAGTTGAAAAATACCTTCCCAATTCTATTACTGAGTCATGTTTAAATAATATAAATGAAAAAAGACCTAGTTTTAAGTACTGACTAATCCAAATTTCTCCTGCTAACCTTTTTTTTTTTTTTTAAGTAGTTAAAGATCAATACTTAAAAACAAAACATGCAATTCTAATCAGTAGCTAGAGAATAATGTTACAGATATGTCTTGTTTCTCCAAAGCTTTTCTTTTTGGTATAAATAAGTGCGTGATATTATGCAAATTCATTCTTCTAAGAGCATGACACTGGCAGGTACAAAGTGTGCTTCAGGCAGACTGAATGCTTACTTTCTTCCAATTAAATTGACTCTGATGCTAGAATTCAAAATGCACTACTCGAGCTGAATATTTTCTTTTTCTGGAAAAGTCTGCTGTTTTAGTTCAACACAAACAGAATACTTAAGTAGCATATGCTAACATCTTCACATTTTCAGGCATCCTACCCTTGCATTTTATTTAATGTAAAAGTATGCTTGCTGGAACCATAACAAGTTTCTGGAAAACAGAACAAAAAATACTTTCAGTAATTGTTGAAAATAACTACAAATAAAGATGTTTTAGTGATCCGAAAGGAAGATCACAGATTTCAAAACTAAATATTGGAACAGGTTCAACACCACCACCAAAAAAAAAAAAAAAAAAGTCTGAAATGCTGTATATTTCAGTCTGGAATTAAATCACCTTGCTTTTATCACCTAATCTAAATAAAGCTCAAACCAGGAAAGTTATCTAGAAAAAGCCACATGCCTTTTTAACTGGACTATAATTCTACTTCATAATGAGAACATTTATGCTACGATAAAATTGATTTTTTTTTTTAAACAGAAATTGAAGAGGCAAAATATAAGAAACACTATGTCTACATTAGCTTAATATTAGCTTGCTCTTTATTTCTAATTCACATTGAAAGCTGACCTATCACAATCAATCGTTAGCATTGACTTGAATTACTGTCGAGGTCTGTTTTGACAAATGAAGCAGAGCTCACTTACAATAAACTTTGTTTTCCTAGCAAGAGTCTCTACACAAAAGTTAACTAACAAAAGCAAATGTATGATCTCTGTTCCATTAAGGAAGCATATCTCTGTACAGTAACCTAGTATAGACACTCAGAATCCAAATATCAGCATCTGTGTTAAAAAGAGGATTGTTTCCTGGGCACAACTCCAAGAGTGGTGAGCAGTTTCACATGCATTGGAACCAAAGAAATATGGAATTTTTATAGAAAGGTTGAAAAACTACAAGAAATTGAGGGATGTAATTACAAATTCCCCACAAGTGAAAACAGTGAAAATTTGACCTTGTGCCTTTCTAAAAGCAAAAGTTAATCATACCTCTCATCTAATCTGGAGCACATTTATATGGTAGCCTTGCCCTTTACATAGGCATTCCTCCTTTGCTGCCAGAGTGTAATTGTATTTAAGGCCTTTGTCCCTTCTTCCAAATTGTACTGACATTGACTGAAGTGGTTAAAGTTAGTATCAGATGAGAAAGCAAAAGCAAGTGAAAGTGCCTGAGAGAGGAAAGGACATAGACTGATACAAGTGCAAACACAACCTGAATGCATGAGCTATGCTTCCTTAGGAAAAGAGGTTGGAAAGAGCTTAGTTAACTGATACGATCTTTCTTTAGTTTACTCAGCTACTCCACAACCAGTTGTACTCTAGACCGACATAGTTTGGAATAGGTCAGTTAATGTGCTGAGGTATCATACACACATGCAACCTGAAGTAGAAACTCCCTATACTTTCTACCACGTTAGATACGAAGAGCAAAACTCGACTCCTAAAGTTCTTCAGCTACAAAAACTGCTGTTAACCATTGTCCTGGTTACTAACTACCATAAAACCTCTTGTTAACCATCATAATCCATGCACTGTAATGCCACTTAGACCATACGATCGGAAATCCTGTGTCTGTCTTCACACATAGATCTTGTTTGAACTGATCCTGTTGTTTGGACAACAGTCAGTCATCTAACTCTGAAGTTGGAGTTATCATAAGCAGCAGAATATGGATTTTGCAGCACTGGAATCAGAAGCATCAAGCAGAGATGTCAGCATACATGCTGGGTGTAAAACCCTTCCATGACTAAAGGATGGGAATTTCTGCTGATACAGATAACAGCCTACAACTGGTGTCTACCAAGACTTTTTTTCTAGCGGCCTACTAGCTATTAGTCTCAGCGGAAAACTTTCAATCTAGAAACATAGAAAAAAAGTTGATTCAATATAAAAATATAGAAATCCTTTAGATGAAAAAAGCATAATAATCCATCATCTCCACTTACAAACACACACAAAAAAAATTCCCTCAAGTTATACTTTATAACCCACATCACCAAAGAACATTAAGCAAGGAACAAGTCAAATATCAACTATTAAACAAAACAAAATATGAAGTATTGTCTACAGTACTATTTTTATTTCTACTATATTGTAATTTACAAAAAATATGAAAGGAATAAAATAAAGTTATTTTAAGAAAAAATCAGCTTCAAATTTTGTATATTAATTTCATTACATATAGAAAGTTTAATTCTGCCAGATGGAGTTTTCATCTGAAGCACTACTTATGACAAAGTGGAATCTTTTACAGCATTGAAATTGAATTTAAACTTTCCATGAACTGAATAATCAAAATTAACCCCTCTGAATGCCAAGCTTGACCGTGGTAGTGACAGTAAATTTGGATGTGTGCAAGGAACAGAGCTGCCTCTGCTATTATTCACAAGGTGATTAAAGTATTTAATGCCCTCAAGCTTTAGTAATGTGTTAAAATTCTAAATGCAAAACATGAAAGCTATAATAGGATAAACCAAGTAGCAAGCACCAATTTTACACTGTCAACAGAAAAGTAAACAGATAAATTTACACTAGTTTCCAGTGGAGAATGACAGCCTGTATTTCAGAACAGGCATTGCTCTCTGCCTTCCACTGCCCCAGCTAGTGTGTTTTGCTTAGGAGAGCTAAGCCTACAGAAAGACAGTTTCTGTTGTTGAAGTGAAAAGAGCAGAAAGGTAAGGCATCAACATTATCATTACCTCTTTCACTGGCATCGTCGACAAGGACGATTTCTTCCAGCATGTGTCGTGGGGACCGGTTTATCACACTATGAACAGTTCGTAGAAGTGTGCTCCAAGCCTCATTGTGAAAAACAATGACAACGCTTGTCGTGGGAAGGTTGTCTGCATATACCTTTGTTTTACACCTGTAAACAAAAAAAGGCCCATATTTATAAAGGTCAAGCCTCCAGTTAGAAATGCAATTTTGAGGTTTATTTCTGAGTAACAACACTAACATTCATGATATATCAATTGCATGCGAAGTATGACAAAGGAGCAAATGGTGCACAATTTATATTTTCACCTAACACCCTGACTTTTAAGTATACATCTATGTATTCCATATTACCATTAAGAAAGGAGAACCTCAATTCAATAACCAATTCTAGAAATGAAATATCTATACGGGTAACACACAAAGATAATAAGAGTTTATTTACTTCTACTATCTCTGTTTTGTGAAGAGTAGCATGTCCAAGTACACTAATCAAAGCCCCTAATCTAGGTTTGCATTCCCTCAAGGGGGAAGGGGGAAACCCTAGTACTGTAATGGGGACTGAGAGGGAATGGAGGGAGAGATATAAGATTAAAAATAGCAAACTTAATCTGGGAAGTAAATGCAATAAGAAGTATATTATGAACAAAATCAAATAATAACTAAAAGAGATAAAGAATCCTGGACACAGCTGACATTTGGAAAAAGAGAAGAGTATGTGCATGCTACCTACAATACTGAGGAGTTAAGTATATTTCATAATTTAATGTGTTTGTATTACACAAAGAAGTTTTTTTCCTTATCATTGTATACATGTTGGAAGTGCTATAATGGTTCAACAAATTAAGATAGAAATATGTTCACATTCCAAAGTTAGCATGGAAGACTACAGGTTTAGGTCGCCTAACAGCATATACAAGACATTTATGCAAAATACGACATACACTCCAAGTAATCCCACATGCAGCCAACATTTTACACTCCACAATACTATTTTAAAACAAGTGATATTTTCAGTATCGCCTGGAAAAATCAGTACACTGTACATGAAGTACTCGTAACAATTCTGAAAATACAATCCTGCTCTAAAAAACAACCATGTGAATTTAAGTGTTCTCTTCACAGATTTGTTCCTTCTGCGCATTTAGAATCACACAAACTTAAATAAGATTTGATAGTACTAAATCCTTTCAGAATCAAAGCTAAAGAGATGTATGCAGATTTCACACACAAGGAAAACACTGAAGCAGAAAAAGAAATATATTCAATGGAGCTTCATTCCAACAAAAAAAGCTTTTACTAGATCCCAAATTATTGAGTCGATTCACTATAATCTGATCTAAATGCTATTAAAATACGTTAACAAGTTTTGTGACCATCACCTTAGCAGTGCTGTCTAAGGGCTTGAAAAATACATAGTGCATATTCTCTACCCTAAACATACAAAAACAATACTGAAGGAACAGCCTGCCAATATAGGATTATGGTATCAGCATCTAATCCAGTGACACCAGGAACATCAGCCAAAACTGGCCTCACGACAAATATTTTAATTGCTGGATAACTTGCTTAGCCAGAGCTCTACCTAAGTGAGAGCAGCTCTCACAGCACACAGGCATTTCAGCCCCGACGTGGTGATGAAAGACCAGTGTGCACCAAGATCCCAGAAAAGATCAGTAAGCCCAGGTACAACCGAAGAAATATCTGGAAAAGCTTCTGCGGAAACATGTTTCATTTCTGAGATTTGAAGCATTACGATTAGGCACTATCTGTATTCAATATTATACTTAGTTATTATGGAATTATAGTCAAATTTAATTATTCACCACACTGAAGTGAACATCATAATCTTTAGGGAAAGCAGCCCTATATCCCTGTTTTCTGATTTAATTCACATATTAAAAAAACTTGCAAAGCATGCCAACTGATAAAGTTATTTCTGTGGTATGACTTGAAAAATAAAATGACTTTTCACAAAAGTGTTATGAATGTCAGATGAAAAATCCAATCATAAACCAAATAATTTTTCCCCCATGTTTGTCACTTGTTCAGTCTATTTTGCTACTTTAAAACTAAATTCTCAATGTTTTATTCCTTCTGCTGCACTGCTGCCCCTAGACCAGAAAATAAAAGTCTGATTGTAGACTTTCAGCTATAGCAGTAATACAAACCCATCACCTGTTCCTCTACTTTTTGGCGGAATATTTGTAAAAAAGTTGAGAGAAGCCTGTTAGCAGTTCTCCGTGAAGAATAATAACAATGTGTCATTCACCAGGAATATTCTGCTGGAGTGGCCACCGGATCTACTATCGCAATATGAAATCTCTCATCTCCAGCCTTGCCACTTTTTACAGTTCTACAGGAGATTTTATTTTACTAAGTTCAAATCAATGAATTGGTATAATAAAAGCCAGCCAAGTGATCAGGGACTACCGTGTTTATAAACCATTACACTGTCTGAAGTATAAATCTATCAAAACGTTTAAGATCCATCTTTGAAGGGGAATTTTTTAGCACTAAGAGGAAGGCTTACAGGAATTTTTTCAGATAACCCTCCCCCTGCAAAGCATTCCCACTGCCCTGTCTTAAAGAAGGTGAATATCCTCCCTTCCATAACAAGTCTTGCCTATTCCTACCCCTCAAGACCAACCCTTTCTGGGTAACAATTTAAGAGCAACCCTAATATATTTCTTTTTTTTTTTTTTTATGAAATACACAAAGGTATTTAATAACAAAACTGTCTTGGAAAGGTTTGAATTTTGAATGCTATTCTTAATGAAGCATTTGATGTGAAGTTCTTCCAGAAAGATTCATTGATGCAGGCAGGAGAAAGGAAAGAATTAATAATATTATATCTGATTTTTAATACTCCTTTCGTCTGCCTTTCTATATATACACCTTTTAGCTATATTTATACAGATTTTTGTGAATATACACAAACAAAACCCCCTGGTTTTAATTTTGAAAACACTGACATACACTCCTTCCCTCCTAGTATCATACTGCTGTGGAACATAATATAAATAAAACAGAACACTTGACACCTGTGATTACAGCATTAGTCTTCTATGTAAACCTCATGTTTTAACCTTACTAACAAACATTTAAATAAGAATCCTTTTTGTCTTTTGTTCAAAACCAAATTACCCCAGGAAGGGATTACTACAGAATTTAAAATAAACCATTAATTTCAGCCAACAGTTACACAAAATTAGTAGCAGAATATAACCATGAGGGGTATGACACACAGGGTGTGAATTAAGGACAATTTGAATTTTAATTTACTACTAATACATTATGTTCCTTTTGTTAGATCATGCCTCAAACAGTTTTAAAATTGAGCATAATAGACAGTTTTAAAATATTGCATAATATTAGGCAGGTATACCAGCTCCAGTAACTTAATGAAGACTCCCAAGGGCAGCTGAGAAAGTCTACTTCACATGGAATGCATCACCCTTTCCTTAATCTATGGCACACACCATGCAAACCCTTGGCTAATGTGACTCCACATATTATTTAGATTGTGGAAACTCCCCAGAAATGTCAGACATTTTAAATGCAGAGATTTACTGTCCTATTAACTCAAGGCACAGAAAAATAATAGGTCAGGTTGTTAAAATATGATAAGACAAAAAGTCTAATTAGTCTACATTTCTTGATGTACACATTCCAATGCTGAAAACACTAATGTTCTTTATTTCATAACAAGTCTCTTTATCATGCAATGAAATCCTCACCTTCAGCTACATTAGTCTTGTATTCTTCCCTAATATTTGAGTTCTTGCTTTCATGTAATTAGGGAAATTAATTAAGATATAAAATTAGTTATCCAAGATCTTTAATGCCCCATCAAAATTAATTTGTGAAAAAAAAGTCTACAAGCTCTACTTTTAAAAATTGTTTTACAAAGGAGCCATAAGACTATAAAGGCATGACTCTGCTCCGATCTCTGACCTCTATAAGATGCTCATACACATTCTTCACAGAATTTCACCTTTTTGCAATTCTGCATCATATATTCAGAATACTTTGGCCCAGTTCCTCCTAACTACATGGCTCCTCCTAGGTCCACATCTCCCCAAAGCACAAGGCAGTGTAACAGGTTCAAATCCTTCATAACTTGAATTTAAGTTTAATGAACTAAAAACAAAGGAAGCCAGATCCTAGAATATATGTGTACAACTTTGCTAAAGAACAACAGTGACAGCAAAATAAATCCAAGGTGTTGACCCTAACACCCTGTTGCCCAATTTCAAAATTTTAAATCCATTACAAACTTTTTTTTAAAAGGCAGGCCAAAAGGAACTACGAGTTGTGTTATGGTTCTAAATTATTGTGACATTTTGTGAAGGTGTTAATTGAATCTTATATAGAAGCTCTGCAGGTTCTAGATAAGGAGATGTTTGGAAAAAAAAAATCTCTAAGAATTTTATTCAGTGAATTACGTATAGCCACTTGAAAACTACTTCATGCTACTTCAAATGCACCTGAAGAGCCTCTGAATAAACTGCTTTCCTCTTTTCTCTTTCAGCACAGGGTACAAATAGTCCACAGGAGACATTACAATAATAGCCAGAAGAGACATCAAGTACAGCAATTCTGTCCAAATAAAATTAAGCCATTAAATCTCAGAGTTTAATTGCTGCTTCAGCACAACCTTGCAAGGAAAGAAGACAACTCTTCATTTTGCGCTTCCTACAACACTACAACCATATACTTTCAACTCTCCTTCACATCTGGCAGAACTGGAAGCCTTTCTCTTCTCTCATGCCAGTGAAGAAATGAGAAAAACATCCTTCACTGCAGGGATAGAAGAAATACACAAGGTGATCTTACGAAGTCCTTCATTTGAATTCCTCAGAAGGTTAAGTTCTTCTGATACCTATCTGCTTTGCTCAGTGCCCAACACCGCGATCAATAAGGCTTACCCACTCTAGCCATCAGCACCCCAGATGCAGAGACACCAGGAACTGCGGACACCGCCCTTTGCTATCCTAACGCCACCTCTTACAGTTTACTGCTGGGACTTCAACACACACTTCAAATATTACCTTAAAAATGCAACTGTGCAGGTGTCTTATTACAGAATAGCACTTGGCGTTTTATGCATACTAGGAAGTTGTATTCATGGACCAATTTACTTAGAAATTATTCCTAAAACTCAAGATTGAGTGCTACATGTGTAAATTGCCATATCTTGAAATATAAATATTTACAATGTTAGCAGTGATCTGTCTGCACACCTTTCAAAGTCATGCTAAATCATTTCTGAAAGTAATGTAATAAAATGGGATTTAATATCGTGATAGCTCTTAAATACTTTTGTTTCACAAGCTAAAGAATCACACTCCCCAAAAAGCTACAAACAGGGTAGAGGTCTTGTAGGAAATCAGTTATACTCTGTCATAATGTTTATGCAGTGAGACACAATGAGAAAAACCTCATTCATTGAGGCAAAACAAGAAAAAAAATTCAGGTAGTTTTCTAGAAAGATGATGTCATAATTATATTCTGCATTAGAAATAAATGCTAAGTTTCTAAATATTACAGTGCAGATCTCTACATCTTCTGATTGTGTCTTGTTGCTCCACAGAGGAGCAACAAGAGGACAAGTAACATTGGAACTTTTTTTTTTTTAAATATGGAATTTTCAAAATGAGGCCACTCATCCTTACTTAATCACAAAAATTAATAGACTCAGACACTACCTGAGCCATGATTTGCTACATCTGACATCAATTTTATTCCCAGATTCCAGCAGCCTTTCACAAGAACAAGACATAACCAATAATTTACAGTGGCTCAGAAACATTAACAGCAGCAAAACACGTATGCAATCCTTGTTTTCTAGCCCAGTGCACACAACCCAGAGCACTCTGATAAAGGACAGAGATGGAACACAAGCAAAAGCATCTCCTGTGCACTAAGCAGCTCAGCTGGGAAATCCCAGCGGAGCTCAGACCACAGCTTGTATGTGCAGTATGATAATGTAGTGTCGATGCATTTTTGAAAGCTGTATGAGCAACAGATTGGGGCAGGGAGGGAAACATATTTAGTCATCTTACAAATTTAGTACTATCTTTTATCTGGCATACTACAAGCAACAGTTGTAAATAAAAGCTGCAGTTCTAAATAAACTGCATCCCTTTGACAAAGGAATAATCCAAGTCTTGCTGAAAATCAGGTTAGAGTTGAAGTTTTGAGGAAATGCTACACAGCGCAGTCCCTCTAATAAATCTGTTTAATATTACGGATGCAGTACAAACTGCATACTCTTCAGTATTAAATTATATTGGAGTTTCTGGGAAGTAAGCATCGGTATCCTTAGACTCGAAAACATACATTTATTTTCTTTGAGGTTACCGATGTTAACGCCAGATCCATAGAGAAGAAAATAAAAAATCTGAACTCCTCTCATGAAGCCTCAGGCGTTAATTACTGATATGTGATGAATATCACTGCAGTGCCATAAAATGGCAGTACTCTATTGTTTACCTGTCCATTTACCATAAGTTAGAGCCTGCAATAAAATTAATGTAACAAAGCTGAGGCACAGCTATGCCGAACACTAAAACTCCTCTCTACTTAAATCAAGGATAAAAACAATTTTGAAATAAGACTCACAGTCACCCTGAAGCTGCTGACGCTGACCTACATTTCCACCAGAGGATAACGCCCTGTAGCAGGGGTGGCAGAAAAAATGTCAAAACAATACAACAAGAACCACCAGCACTCAAGTCAAGTGGTGTGTTTCTGGTAAACGCTGACTTAGTATTTCCTGGATATGAGCAGGAGCGTCATGATATCATTATGAACATGGGTGTTAATAAATCTGCTTTCAACATAAATTTTAAGAATACCTCGAGCACTTAAGTTGAAGACAATTGAGCTGGATAAAGATTTGATTTTCACACAGAAACAGCACAGCTAAAAAGGGCTAAAAGCAATCCTTCTGAGAAAGATGGAATCACTGACTGTCGTAACATGCCAAACCACTTTTCACTACACAGACTTTGCACACAACCACAGTTTTAACTTGTGGCTGCACAAAGAGAAAACACTGCAGATAAGGTTGCAACAAAACTTCACACTACTCCTGAAGCTGCTGCTTCCAATCAAATCAGAACAATTTGGTTTGGAAAGAGGTCTTCATTTCTAGAATTCATATCACAACTCCAATTAATCTTTCTGAACAGGTGACCTGAATGCAGGCAAATCCCTTATTCTTTATTTAAGCACTTCCATCCAGCCTGCTTATTGTTGGCCTCCAACAGTATTACATAATTTACCTGACATCAAGAGTATGAAATTTTCCTTTCTTCTGATCTCAAAGATTTGGATATAAGAAAGGTCGCATTATCTCATGAGTCAAGTAGAAATCTTCTTTAGACCCTGGAAACAAAATCCAAAATGGTCCTTAAAACCATTGTGGTTACAGAATTCAAGTAGAATGTAATAAAAATAATTAGCTGCAATTGACAATCTTCCTTATCCTGAAAGTGACCACAGGAAAGCATCTCCTGACACAAGCAAAAACCATTCTGTCCTCAAAGGCTGAAATTGAACCATAAGCTCTCTAATCAAACTATTTTCCATACTTGACCTATCAATTTGAATAAAGTTAGGATATGGCTGCTTATCCAAAATGAAAGACAATCATAACCAAGAATGAGATTGCCAAGCGTTTGTGTGTACATACAGACACAAACATATATACATATGCATATATACATGTGTTTATAGATGTTTGTATATAAAAAAAAAAAAAACAGTCTACAGGAAGCAAAGTGATTTTTCAAGTTACTTTTTTTCCCCCTCTCTAAGCTTTCTCTAGGAAAAAGGCTTATAGATAACTTCTTCCAGCTAACTCATTAAGTCAATGTGAACAAGAACCTTTCCAAATATTGATTCTATAGTGGGCCAGCAGCAAGCTATATGCACCACAGAAGTCAGATGAAAAAATATTCCTGCTTGAAAGAACTGTAAAGTCTTTAATACCTCACAGGCTTTCAGACATCCAGCGTGACACTGCTGAAGGTTACATTGCTGGTCATCAGATCAGTAGATTTCCTTTACAGGTGACAGGTTAATTAACAGGCTCAATTTCTAGCTTATAACAAAATGCTGAATCAACTTCTGAAGTCTACCACCACCTATCCTATGTTGACAACTTTGCTCTTTTTTATTATCTTCTACATCACTATGATCTGAGCTAAATGAATACTAAAAGTTCAGAAAGCATATCACAATTGATTGAGCTATTTAAATCTCAATGACCTCGTGAGGATTTTAATACATTTTTTTGTTTTTTTTTCCCCCCATGCTCCACCTAACCTGGTACTATCATGTGGGCTGTTGTGGGCTGTAAACCCACTTTTCCCTATTACATTTTTGTCCCATCCCTTTCTTTGCACCAGATCTGGTATTCATACAGCTGCTAGGCATGTTGCTTCAGTTTGCTGATTCAACAAAATACACTTTTTTTCTTTTTGGTGTGCAATCCTCCATCCAGTCAGTGAATGCCAAGATCATACAATTGTCAGATCAGTATCATAGAATAGGTAGGGTTGGAGGGGACCTTTAAAGGTCATCTAGTCCAATCCTCCTGCAAGGAGCAGGGACATTTCCAACTAGATCAGGCTGCTCAGAGCCTCATCCAACCTGGCCTTGAACGTTACCAGGGATGAGGCATCTACCACCTCTACGGGCAACCTGTTCCAGTGTTCCACCACTCTCATGGTAAAAAATTTGTTATATCAAGTATCAATCTTCCCTTGTCCTATCACAACAGACTCAGCTAAAAAGTTTGTCCTCATCTTTCCTATAAGCCCCCTTTAGGTACTGAAAGGCTGCTACAAGGTCTCCCCAGAATCTTCTCTTCTCCAGGCTGAACAACCCCAATTCTCTCAGTCTGTCTTCACAGGAGAGGTGCTCCAGCCCTCTGATCATCTTCATGGCCCTCCTCTGGACTCTCTCCAACAGGTCCACATCCTTCTTATGTTGGGGGCTCCCAAGTTGAACGGAGTACTGCAGATGGGGTCTCAGCAGAGCGCAGTAGAGCGGGAGAATCACCTCCCTCGACCTGCTGGCCACACTTTGATGCAGCCCAGGATACAGTTGGCCTTCTGAGCTACCAATAGAGGCAGTGGGAAGACTTCTTTTGCTTTTAGTCCACATTTACGTCAGATTATATGTAGCATAAAACTACATCCTTAGCTCTTCTCCAGAATTAAAATAATTAAAAGAAAAGAGAGCACACCTTCATAAGCCTCATATAGAAGTAAATACTTCAAGTGCTGCCATTTAAAAAAACCCCATAAAATGTCACACATTTGAGCTTCAAGAGCATGCTCTTGCATGTCTGTCTTTACTAGTTTTATCATGAATAGGTTTACTCAAACCATTTTCCTCACATAGGGATTGTGTAAATTTTATGAACATGTCATCTTATGATTCAACTGCAGTATCTTCAAGTATATAGCAAATCAACTTGCTTTGAGAAGCTAAAAATCTAAATTCCCGTGTATTCTCACATGTGTATTTCAGGCTTAAAATCAACAACACATTTTTAAAGCACACATACGAAAACCAGATTGCAGTCCCATAACTGAAAAGCATAATATTGTATCATATAATTAACAGTGCCTAAATCTAAATATGGTTCTTTCTAAACAAAGAGATGACAAAATTAGTTATATGAAGGACTTGCTCAGTATAATTGCTATAAACTCCACAACACACGTTA
>JAAGAY010138409.1:0-12873 GCA_011801015.1 Ardeotis arabs
GGGAGGCCGCTCTCAGGTCTCCCCGGAGCCTCCTCTTCTCCAGGCTGAACAGCCCCAGCTCTCTCAGCCTGGCCTCACAGCAGAGCTGCTCCAGCCCTCTCAGCATCTGCGTGGCCTCCTCTGGACCCTCTCCAACAGCTCCACGTCCTTCTGATGTTGGGGGCTCCAGAGCTGGACGCAGCACTGCAGATGGGTCTCACCAGAGCGGAGCAAAGGGGCAGAATCCCCTCCCTTGACCTGCTGCCCACACTGCTTTTGACACATCCTCCATCACTTCCGCTGAAGAACAAATTCAATTTGCCATTCCCATCACCTCCTCCCCTCTGCTTTGTGCACTCCTCTGCTTTGTCAGTCCTCGTCCGCAGGCTGATGTCAGGATAAGATGGTACAACAGCAGCATGTGCCAAATTTTCTGGAATTTTTCTCCCTATACCCAAGTCTTACAGGAGGAAAAAAAAGATGGAAACCCAACGGCCATCCCCCCAGGAGTCCGCTGTGAACATCCACACACGCCGGCTGGAAAACGCTCCCACCTCTCAGCCGGTGCTCAGCACCCACCCTCCTTACCGCTGGGCCTGGGAGCTCTTCCGCACACGGGCTGCGTGTATCACACCTCTTCCTTACACACAGGGAACAGCAATATTTATTAAACATGTCTAGGTTTTCTGCTTTATTATGCATTTTACCTCTCCCCAGTCGTGGTAAGTCTACACAAACCATTATTAGAATTTCTTTTGTTCCCAATACAAACACTTTCTTACCGTTCCTCGCGCTGACAGTCACAGATTTTTTTTTCCCTTGTGTTTTTAACTTCCTTTATCAATTTTCTGTACTTGATAACTTCTAACTCAAGGATAACTGTCATCTCTTCTTTTTATTATCCTCTCTTCTTCGTCTTTCTTAATTCTCGCCAGCGCTGCGCAGCTCACGCGTGAGCCCAGCCCGCGCGTGCGGGAGGGCGCCAGGGGAGGGGAGCGCAGGGTCCCGCACAGGACAAGCTGCACCCTCGTTCCAGAGCAATTTTAAGCCCAGACTATAGCCCTCGTTTCATGGCAGCGACCATCCTTTGCTAAAAAGAATGACACAGAGGACAACAGATCCTGAAAAAGCAGAACTGGGGACCCACAGGGCGCCCTTCTGTGAAATCCCACGAAGGCGCACTCGCGTGCCCCGGCAGGTTGAGAGGGTGTGATCTGAAGGAGGGTTTATGCCAAAGGAAATGGAGCCCCTACAAGAAAGCCAGATCCCATCAAAACCAAAATGAAAACAGATGCCAGCATATAAAGGCCTATTTAAACTAAAGCCTGAGAAAATCAAACAAGGGAAGGAGAACATCCAGTTTACGTGAAGCATTTTCTATTGATGAGGTCATAAATGCACCGTATCCCTGAAAAACTTTGTAAAAATTTAGGTAGGAAACAAAAGACTCAAGGCACTGCACCCCGTATCCAAATTACGTACGAATGATGGAGTTGTGCTGACACAGAAGCAAAGCACAGCCCAATAAATTAAATGTGATTATTACGCCAACAGGTAGCAGAGAACCTTTACGGACTGGAAGTGCCTCCAGGAAAGGCAGAGCACAGCTGGAGCACCAGGGAAGGATGCTCAAAACGCCAGGGAATACCAGAGAGGCTGCAGGTCTCCGCGAAGGCGATGCTGTCCCCAGGTCCTGCTCTGCTGATCCTGGACAAGGAGCCTGGGCACAGGCGGGGCCAGGGACAGGTACAGGCTCTGTGGAGCCCCTCACCCCGGCCTCGCTGCCCCCGTACCCTCCGGGGCTGGTCACGAGATGTGACACCAGAGATCTGCGCCAACAGCCAGCACCGCTGCAGAGCCCAGCACACAGCCAAACCCCAGCCTTCAGAACATGGAAGCCACACCAAAGAACTCCAATCCCCTAATATTTAACTACGGAAAAGGATACTTAAGTAGGAAAATGTGCTAATGTAGGAAAGAGCGTGAATGGAGCAGCTAAAAGGGCTTGCAGGTGAGGTGGAGAACTTGGAGCAGATGGTTATCACCTACCAAAAGGGCTTGTGAAACTAATAAGCAAAGTTTAACAGCAGGATGAAAAACGTCTTTAGAAACAAAAAGACATCCTCAGAAAGAAACCAAAATTACAAGAACGCCAACTCAAGGAAGCTACAATTAAAGCTGTGAAAAGCCAATCCAGAAAAAGATTTTGAGAAACAGGTTGCTGAAGGAGTAAAACCTAATTTCTAAAAAGAAAAAAAAAAAATCAAGCACACAGGCACCAGACGTCTGCCAGATTCTGGAATAAATCAAGCACTGAAGAAAGACAAAACCACAGGATAAAAACTCAACTTCTTTGCACCAGGGCTCACTCGTGACAGGGCTCAGCAGTTCCCCTTCCTCAGGAACGAGCTGAGCCTCTGCCTCAAACTGAGGGGCACCAGAAAAGACGCAGGCCTGCCGAGCAAATGAACAGGGGAAAGAAAAAAATCTACAGGGCCAAGGAGCATCCACGCAAAAGTCTGAAAGGCACTAAGCTACTGAAATTACCTAGCTACCAGAAAATCACCGGTATCCACCACAGTACCTACCCACCAGAGAGCAACGGACGCAATCCCACCGTTCTACAGAAGAGATCCAAGGAACTACCCACCGCAGAACTTCATTTCTGCAGCACAAAAATTATCACAGACAGTAATTAAAAAAAAAAAAAAACTTAAAATCAGTGTTTGCACAGATAAAAAAGAAACACCAGGAATCAATACGGCTTCTGTAACCCGCTAAGCTACCAGGGCTGCTGGCAGGAGCCAGCGTGCAAGCAGACGAGGGCAGAGAGAGCGGTGCAGCACCCCCGGGCTCCCAAAAAACCCTGACAAGTTTCCTCTGCAAAGCCTCTGACGGCAAGTACACGCACAACACTTTCATATGCTCAGGGTAAAGTAAGAAATCATCTCATTGATTAACAACTGATTAAAAGATGGAAAATAAAGGGCAGAAATAGTTCATTATCACAGTGGGGTCCCGCAGACATCTGCTCTGCGCACCAAGGAAGATTTGGAGAAAGGAATACACCGTGGGAAACAGGACGACATCCACAAACTCAAGGTATCTAAATTAGGTATCAGCATTCACAAAAACAACCGAGGAGGCAGTCAGGGTGCCTCTCCAGCAGCCCAAGTGCGGCGTTCGATGGTAGCCAGCGAGGCAACAACCAATTCTGAGTAAAGAAACAGAAAAATGTGCCGACGCACGAAGCTGTGTCCATAGCGCTGTGTCAGTTCTGGTGCGCTCACCTTGAAAGCGACTGCAGAAACAGAACGGGAGGAAAGGAAGCAAAGGAGGGCAACCAGGGCGACCCAGCGAGAGAAACTGCCGTGGCACGTACAGGGCGTCCACCAACAGCCCTGGGGAGCAGCACCCCAAGGACCCCAAAAATAAACCCCACAAGCAAGGGAAAGCAAATATTTTTCGCGCTCCTGCTTGCCTACAGAAATTGCAGACGCTGCAATTATCCAAATCATTGCCTCCGCGGTTGGTAACAGCAGGCTACTGAAAATCCACACAACAAGGGGCTCCAGCACATCCCGCGGATGAGGACAAGGAGGCTCCAAAGGGAGCTGGATGCTATTCCTGCCAGAGTGGAAAACAAAGCTGTTCTTGGTAAGTCATCTGTCCCATAGCTGGAGTTATACAGGGGATGGCTATAAGACAGTTCCTGCCCTGTAGAGCTTGCTGGCAAGGCTGCAGGCTCACAAGAAAATCCAGAAAAGAGTTTGCAGTACTGTTCCCTTCTTCTGATTCAAGTATTTGGTTGCCACTCAACATCTGGCGATGGAGGAACGGGAACCGCAGCTGCTGACGGCTTCAAGCACCTCATGTGAAAACGCATCCCCCGTAAGGGAGAGGGGACCAGAACATCCAGGGAGGGTTTGAGAAACCAAAACCCTCAACCTGAGAGAGCCCAGGAGCAGAGAGCTGCTGCAAAGGGACCGATCTGGAGCTGCAGCTTAGAGAAAAATTTCCTCTGCCTCAAAATAGAGAGACGGGGAAACAGCAATGCAGAAAGTCGAAGGAAAATACTGGAGGAGAGGTCCGTAGAGGTGTCCAAGAGGGGAAAAACGCTTATGAGCCACCATCTCACCTTCCTCATGCAGAATTATTAATAGTTCTCACCCAGAAATCGGTAACGGAGCCAGCGTGTTTGCTGGGTCTTCGGCTTCACTGGGGGATGCTCTCCGAGTCAGCTTTGGGTCACGTCTGAAAGCCCTGAACTACCTCCAGAAAGAAAAAGCAGTCACAAATTCTTCGAGTTTACAGCTCACTGCTCTGTTTACTTGGAAAAATCTAACAAAAATAATCAGGGAAAAAGTTTAAAAGTGATGATGTCCAAATAAAAAAAAAAAAAAAAAGTTTCTGCAGTTTGCTTTTGAAAAATTCCCTACTGCTTTTTTGGGTTTGTGGGATCATTAAAATAGCTGAGCTGAGAACGTCATTTATTTCGTTGGTTTTGCTAAGAAAGAGCACCTTCTGGGATGGAACAGTGGGGATGTTTATGGGGGAAAAAGGCTTTTTTGTGAACAAAATGGATTAAGCTATTGATATGCAAAACAGACCAAATGTTTATTTATAAAACAAACTATTAGAATGCAATCAAACTTCAAATAATAAAAAAAAACCAAAACACTTTGGCAGAAAAGAAACTAAAATGTATTATTCCTGGTGCTAGAATATTTGTAAATGAAAGCACGTATTAATTGAGTATATTTCTCGTATTTACTGCGTAAGGGCTCTCCTGCCATACAGAGTTAAGGTAGAGGGATGCAGTGTTTTGGAAACAACGTTGGCCAAACACTTGAAAATTACATAAATCCAGAGGAGACAGGTAATTTTTTTTTTCTATTTTTGGGTGGGAGGAAGGAAGAGGCTTGAAAAATGTAAATATTCCAGTGCCATTTTTCCTGCAGAATGATATTTTGCTCCTGAGAAGTCTTTTAACAGAACGCAACCCTTCTGTCCCGCCGTCGGAGGGGCAGGCTGAGGGCCAGGCACTGGGCACCGCTGTACCCGCTTCAGCCAAAGCTCCGCCTGGGGAAACCTAACCGCAGGCCTAAACCCCGGCAGGACGGGTCCCCAAGTGAATTGCTCAGCAGAACAAAAAATTAAAGCACTGAAGATTTAAAAAAAAACAAAAAAAATCCACCCAAACCACATCTCCTATGAGGAAAAGTCAGGATACAAATGGAAAATTCCTTCCCGGTCCCACGGATGCTAATTGTGTACCTTACGCTAGGAGCTGAGGATCGTAACTCTCTGCATATATATTTAATTAGGTTAATTTGTAAAACATAGACGTATGTCTACTTAAAGTAGACAGGAACATTTCATTTTACACATTTTAAGTCTCACGTAATGAACTACAGTCACAAACAGTGTTTACGCTGGAGCGGGAATGCCGAAGAGCTCCGGGCGCGAGGAAGAAAGCACAAACATCTCCCAGTCAGCCAGACTTCCACAGCCTGCGACCGCTGTCTGCTCCACCTCATCACAACCCAAAAGCACATGGAGCATGCTCAGCAAGTGTATTTTTGAGCACTAAAACAATTAAGACTAAGGAGTAAAAAAAAAAATTAAAAATTTGAATATGTGTAGGGTTTCAGGAAAAAGGCCTCTTATTTTTCTTGATTTTCGGCCTACATCCCTCCAACGTCTGCAAGCCACCTCCAGGAGCAGGAATTGCATCGCTGCTCTCCGGCCACGTGCGATACAACCCAGACCTTGCAGACTTGCTCCGGATGGATTTTGCCTCCACCTAACGCCATTTATTTGGACACATTTGCATTTTTTATTTCTCGCCCAGCACCCTCCCCAGCTCACAGCAGAGCGGGTCCCCCTCCAAGGCTGACTCTCTGGCAGTGTCCTAACAACTCGATTAAGGAGAAACGCTAATTCTAATTGCTGTTATCACTAACCAGCCAAATTCATAGGCCTCTAAAATAAAAAGACAGAGAAGAAGGTAAAAATATCCCTCCCTCAGAGTTAATACGCAGCACGCCTTGGCGGTACGAACCACAACCAGATAGACAAAGCCACGCGCCCCAAAGCCACCTCAGCACAGCCGAGAGTCAAAACACAGCCGGGGACAGTCTTGCTGGTGTCCAGTTATTAATTCTGTTGCTGGTAAAGCTCATCTCCAGCCCTGCCAGCCCACACTGGTCCCACCAGCTCGCGCCCACCACCACACACCCATCCCGGCATGTCCCAGGGCCACCCACTGCCGGGTCCCAACCTGTCCCTGCGCCATCACTGCCACCACCGTCGTCCCAAGGACGCACCTGAGCATCTCGAGAGCCTAACGTGGGCTGCCATCAATGGCATCACCCAATTGCAAAGAGAAATCCCGCTGATTCCCAAGGGGATTTTCAGATCCCCCCTGCTACCAGCCCGATCCAAATCCAGCTGTGCCTCCCTACGCAGGTTTCAAAAATACACAGAAATCCGAAAAGGTTTTGCTTTTCTTTTCCCAGCAAATAATTACCCTGTGTCCTTACAACCCTCCCTTCCCACCCTCAAAATCACAAATATCACAAATGCCAGTGAAAGCTCAGGATTTGCAGCCCACAGACAAAAGCACGTAGACCTCAAGTGACGGATTTATACCTAGAAAGCCGTAGCTGTTCTTGGGTTTCAAGCTACGAACCTCCCGGGGCCGTCTGCACGCCGCTCACCAGGACGCCCTCAGCTCGGCTTCCAAACTACGCCCAGCAGCCTGCAGAACTTAGCACAAGAAATTGTACACACCTGCTGAAAGAGGGTGTCATTCTCCCCTCCTCTAGCCAAGTCATTAGAACAGTCATTAAAAAAACCCTCATCAAAAATATGGAAAACTCAATTTCAAGTGGCACCCCAAAGGCTCCGCAGTGCCCTGAGCCCTGGCCAGGGACCGTGACCACGCTGTGCTCCCGACAGGGCCAACCCACGTCGCTTCGGGTTCTCCTCCAGGTTCCCCTCCCGGCTCTCCCACACCGGCAGAGCTGTTGGCTGCGGTTGCGTTTTGAAAACTGAGGTTTAATACTTCTAAAAATAGGTCTAAGGCAATTAAATACTTGTACTAAAATTGTTCTCAACATACTGGAAGCAGAACCTAAATGATGGGCCTTCAACGCAAGCACACACAACTTCATCTGAAAACTTACTTCTGTTGCTATTTTTGGGCAGGAAAAGATACCTCCACCCACACAGAGTAAAAAATTAACTTTCAAAAAATTACTTGCTGCCTGAGTGTATCTAGTAAAATGAAATCACAACAAGTATTAAAACCTGAAGACCCTGGAAACACGGTGGTGCCATGGGGGCAGCAGCACCGGGACGTGACCACGTTTGGCCCGTTGCAGCCGTGGGGTGAGAGCCTTGCTCAGCTCACTGCCGATGGAAAGGTGTGACGAGCACGGCTGTTCTCACTCCTGTCAGCTGCTGAGATCCTGCACCTTGTGTGATAACATCCTTAATTTCTGAAACGGTACGGAGGACACCGACGGCTCGCTGAGGTCTGACCCAGCTCCTTGCCAACACGGACCCAACGCAGCGTCCCAGACTCACCGGCCGGGGGCCGTCCCAAAGCTCTGCAGTTTCACCCCAAACGGGCCTCCACTTCTCCAGAGGCAGCACAACTCCTTCAACCGCAAGTCTCATCACCTGGCAGGAGCCTAAACTCTGCCCTGACGCCGTCCCAGAGTCACCCCGGCCCCTCTGCACCCACAGAAGCACAAGCACGGGGGTTCGGCCTCCCCACGCAGCCTCCGCTCCCCGAGCCGCCCACCAGCACTCACAGACCGGTCAATGAACCGGAGCTACCTGCCCGTTAACCTCCAACAACCCCAAAGAGCACAAAATCCTTCTAAACGGGTACAGGCGGCAGCTGCAGTAGGGAGACAGTCTGACCTCCTCCTCTTCTACACAACTCCCACCCTCAGTGCTACGTCCTTCCCCCAAATACAAGGCTCTGAGTAAGAACCACCTCAGCAGTTGTGCTTCCAAAGAGGACAGAGGAGGATTTTCTCTACTTCACCTCCTTTTCCCGCCAGGTCTCACGCTGCTCACTTTGGGAGCAGCAGACATCCTCAAACAAGTAAAACCCAAGTAACGCAGGAAAGCCATCACGCAGCTTGTCTGGCACCTCCACGCGCATTTACCCGTTCAGGAACGCTGGTGTACAAAATCCACATTACAGGAGATCACTTGTGTCCATCATTTTGGTACCCAGTCAGCAAACACACATTTCAGAGGCCTACAAAGCAATTTCCATGTGGGAAGAGCCGAGACTCCTGACCCCAGCCCAAAAGGAAGACCAACGCTCATGCTCAGCTTCACCCACCACCGCAGCCCCGCCAACAGCAAGGAGAGCACTCAATGAGAGACAGCGATTAAGGCCCAGGACTGTGGGAGGACAGATTCAAGATCTAAACATCTAAGGTCAACCCAAGGAAAGCAACCCTGCCTTTATAAACAGCCTGCCCAAGGAGCAGGGCACGGCAGCTTTGATATCTCTAGCACACACGTGCCTTGGGAAGGGACCTCCTCCACAGAAAGGCCATGCCCTCCAGCCCTGCCCTTCTTCCAAAGAAGACGCACGCGTGCAGCAATGCCTCCTACGTCCCACGGCTCATCTGAACCTGCAGCAGCTACGAGCGCATCTCAGCCTTCCCCAGACACGGTGGTGATGGGAGGCACCGAACACTGCTCCAGCCAGAGCCAACCACGCCGCTGCGGCCATAGGCTTTGTGGAGAACCAACTGTCGCTGAAGCCACCCATCAACTCAATCCACTGGTTATTACTTGTGATTATTACATTTTGCATCTTCTTGACGATGTCCCCAAGGGAAAAGCTCGCTCTGTATATCATATAGAATCACAGAATCACAGGATGGTTTGGGTTGGAAGGGACCTTTCAAGGCCACCCAGTCCAACCCCCTGCCAGGAGCAGGGACATCTCCAACCAGATCAGGTTGCTCACAGCCCCGGCCAACCTGGCCTGGAATGTTCCCAGGGATGGGGCATCCACCGCCTCTCTGGGCAACCTGGGACAGTGCTCCACCACCCTCAGTGTAAAAAAATTCTTCCTGATTTGCAGTCTGAATCTCCCTCCCTCTATTTTGAAACCATGACCCCTCGTCCTGTCACACCAGGCCCTGCTGAAGAGTTTCTCCCCATCTTCCCTGCAGCCCCCTTTGGGCACTGGGAGCCGCTCTCAGGTCTCCCCGGAGCCTCCTCCTCTCCAGGCTGAACAGCCCCAGCTCTCTCAGCCTGGCCTCACAGCAGAGCTGCTCCAGCCCTCTCAGCATCTGCGTGGCCTCCTCTGGACCCTCTCCAACAGCTCCACGTCCTTCTGACGTTGGGGGCTCCAGAGCTGGATGCAGCACTGCAAGGGGGTCTCACCAGAGTGGAGCAGAGGGGCAGAATCCCCTCCCTCGCCCTGCTGCCCACGCTGCTGGGGATGCAGCCCAGGATGCGGTTGGTTTCTGGGCTGCAAGGGCACATTGCTTGCTCATGTTGAGCTTCTCATCCACCAGCACTCCCAAGTCCTTCTCCTCAGGGCTGCTCTCCATCCATTCTCCGCCCACCCTGGATCTGTGCCTGGGATTGCCCCGACCCATGTGCAGGACCTTGCCCTTGGCCTGGTTGAACTTCATGAGGTCCTCACGGGCCCACCTCTCCAGGCGGATACAGATGTTGGATATCACAGTGCATGTTAGGTATTATGTTGTACGTTAGGTACTAGATGTTATATATGACAATATCTGTTGTGTTACATACATTAATTTCTTTCCACTCCCTCTGTCACCAGAGCTAACCAAGGCAACTGGGAGCCACGTGCCGTTCCTTCTGCCACGCGGGACCATACACCACGTGCCGCTGCCTTCCTGGGGTCCCTCTGTCCACTCCTGGTACCACGTCTTAAAAATTCAGCTCTCGCACGACTGCTGACGAGGCAGAGCTGCTGTGACGAGATGCACCAGAGCCGCGTGCCACCGACGAAAGATCCATCGCAAACGGTTATTTTTCATATCCCGTCCCCGGTAAACAGCATCATTCACTTCTGTTCCCTCGCCTCAGACAAATCAATGATTGTTAATGCAAAGTCAACACGTCCAGATGTAGTTTGCATACTAGTTAACCACTAAATTGGCATCACATAGTACAAAATAATCAAGAGACATTCAAGGAACCAAACAAAAGCAAAAAGGAGGCAGATGACTAGCAATTAATCTATAAAAGACCTTGAAAAATCAGAAACTTCTTCCCCAGAAAACACGGTGTGGCCGAACTGAATCCGTAAACGCAAAATTCTAAATACGCGTCACGCTAGAGGCTCAGAAATTTAGAAATTACAAGAAATAAACATCTCCCAGTGCCATTGACTCATGTCTCTTGCCAAAAAGCAACCACAACCTCCAGCCGCGCTTGCAGTCCCTGCCCAGGCGCCTCTTCCCCTCTTCGGTCCCCACTCGGCACTTCACGTACAAACCTCGGACAAAATTCACGGGCAGCTCCCCACGACTGCAGGACCCCAGCCCATCCCACAGCCCCCAGCACGACCAGCACGCAACAACCGCTTCATGGATCTGGGCGTGAACGGAGCACCCGGTGTAACACCAGCCGGCTGAGGCGGGATCCAGCGTTTGCCGGATGTGCAGTGGACGTCTTCACGCGCGGGGTCCCGCCGGAGCTACCTGGGCTGGGCAACCGTGTGCTCCCCTACGCGGTAACGCCTGCGCCGTGCCGTTTCCGAAATCCCAGCGATGACCAAGATGCTCAAGCTGAGACCACCAGTGGCTCAACTCGCAATGCCGGGGACGCCGGAAGGTGCAATTCCCAACACCGCTCACCCACTCGGAGCCAGCGTGGACCATGGGGAGCTGTGCCGTGGGGAGCAGCGGCGCGGGGAGCAGCCAGCATCGCGGACCGAGCCCCACCACACCACGCTAGGAAGGTCTAAATCCTTCAACTGGCGCAGCATCCGAAGACACGGGCACAAATCCTGAATCTGCATCAGCACCAGCCTTACAGCAGGTTACAATTAAAAAAAAAAAATTAAATTAATTAAATTAATCTAATTTTTAGAACCCTAATTTCACCACTGCACTTGCATAATTGCAAACTTGACTGTGCATCACCGGGGCCACGTGACTGCACCCGTGAACTGAACTATTCATGGCGTTGCATTACGGCAGCGATGCATATTTAAATTTTTCTGGAGTTATGCGAATAACGCTGTAAGGTTTTATATGGCGCTTGGGTAAATATTACCTACTGCTTTAATAACATTACGTCTATTTTCATCCCGGGATAAAATATGTCTATTTTTATCCTCACTGAGGATGAGGTACTTGAAATTTTTCTTTTTTGAAAAATACATTTCAGTTATGTCACAAGAAATCTGCTGGTATCGCTCTGCTGGGCTCCCTTCCTCCCCCTCCCCCTCCCAGGCTGCCAAACAGCAATTTTTAAAATGATAAATATTGATCAACTTTCCAGGAAAAAAAAAAAAAAAATCCCCCTGAGAGAAGACTGCAATGAAAAATTATGAAAAATTTTTCAGGCAGGAGGAGGTTTCCCCGCGAAGGACATGGCCACACGGAAAGGTTAGCTCCAGAAACCCGTCACAACCTCCGCCGCCGCTCTTCATCACCAGCCAAACGCACAATGGAAGCCGTTGTGTAAGAGAAACTGATATGCACGGAGTTAAAGACGGTAAAGGTTGCGGTACGCGCACCTACGGCATGACAGCATCCCCGTCCCCGCAGAGCAGGCGTGCGCCGCGCGCGCCCACCGCCAGCACCCGAGAAAACTCACTGCTTCCCACGAGGGCCGAAACCAGGTGAGAAACCAGGGCCGTCCAAATTTCAGTTCCTCTATTTCAGGACAGCGTGATAAACTTGAAAGATGGAGCTGCAAAATGTTGTCATTGTCACCCAAAAAATTGAGTATCTGTCATTATTTGTCATTAAAACGCAGCACCCATCAGCGCGGCCCCCCAGTGCCAGAGCACAGCTGTGGTGTGGAACCCCAGATTTCGGGTGAGGGCGTGGGGCTGGGCAGAGAGAAAGCAGCATCGAAAGATCTGCGTTTGGAAAAAACGTATGAAACCTTAAAAAAAAAAAAATCACAGCTAAACAGTTTCTTTGGGTATAATCACAAAGTAAGTGAAAGTTACGGGGGGCAGCCGAAGGAAGGGAATTCCTGGAGTATAAGAATATGGAAAAGCCACCACGTTAAAGCTTCCTGGATGAAACCATGAATAAAATATTCCCTGGGATTGTTTAATCCAGTTCGGAGCATTGTGTGTAATTTTTACCCGTACGTGCCACCCCGCTCTATCTGCGCCACCGCTGCTCTGTCACCGCGTACTCGCTTCATTATTTGCTAGAAAAGAGATCCAGGAAGAGGGTGGGCCCTTTTCGGGGGGTGGGGGGAAATAAATGCAAAAATAAAAATATGAAGTTGACATTTCAGAGTATTTTCTCCTCCACGCAGGAGTTATCCTGCTTTGCAAATTTTTTCCACCCCCCCCCCCACTTTGAGCAACCCAAAATGTGATCAAATAAAAGGGAAAAGGATGCAAAACAGCCCCAGAACCCTGAATTCACCAGCAACTCCTGCCTAATTTCCAGCAAATATCAAGTTACAGTGAAATAAAAATAAAACAGGAAAAAAAAAAAAAAGAAAAAAACTTTTCAGGGGTTTGAGATTCAAATTTAAAAATTCATTCTGGATTGAAATTTAATTTTTTCTTAAGCACCTGGATTTCAGCATTTGCAAATAAGTGCTCATCAGCTCCTGAAATTCACTTCTGAGTTCAAAATTTAAAAATGCCTTTTTCAAAAAAAAAAAAAAAAAAAA
>JAAGAY010138410.1:0-13962 GCA_011801015.1 Ardeotis arabs
GCCTCTGCCCCCGCTCAGCTTCTTCACATCTTGTCTTCTCTTTTTTTTTCTGTTTTCTCCTTCTTAAATACGTTATCGCAGAGGCATTATCACGGGACATTCTGCTACCAATCGGCTCGGCCTTGGCCAGCAGCGGGTCCGCCCTAGGCCCGGCCGAGTCCACTGAACAAAGGGGAGCAACTTCTAGCAGTTTCCTATAGAAGCTGCCACCTTAGGCCCCCCCCTCACTAAACAAAACCACAACAGGAAGCAGTTAAGCATTTAGTACAAACCGAATTATTAAAAATATTTTTATTATTTTAATCTTACTAATTAATTATATTAATGAATATTCAGTCATACAGAGATGGAAAATAATAAATTGTGAAATCTAGGATGCTGGGACTGAATATGCTATAACACATCTGTATCAATGAGTAGCATACTGACATATCTTTTACTTTATAAAAATAATTTTTCCAAGGGGAAACAGCTGTAAAGCTCTTTTTTAACACATATTTGTGGGCTAAAAAGTAGTATTGCAAAATGTTCTCAGAATGATCTAGTTCTTTTAAATTGAGACTGTAACCCTTAATAATAGGCATTATTACTAACAAACATTTTAATGAAATTTTACATTTTCCTCTTAGTAGAGACGTGTCATTCCCATTGCCCTTAATTAGTGTTATAGATGATCTTTGAGAGAAGAATAGACCCTTTAGCTATAAGTTCTGACTTTTGAAACAACAAAGTCATAACCTTTTTGTGTTTCTGGTTGAGGTAACTGCAACCTAATTTCCTCTAACAATTGTGGCAGATCAGAATCAGAACATGGAATGAGAAAAATTGAAATTATGATCGTGTTGTTGATTGATTTTTTAGCATTATAACTTAAGATTGAACTAAAAGATTGAACTAAAACAAACATTATTAATACTGTTATGATGGGGTAAGTTTTTCTGTCACTATGTCCCCCAAGTTAAGCACTTGTCTATTTTGGAATATACTAGCGTATTCTACCAACAGACACTTGCTTTGCTGGTGTACATACATTTGTAGTGTTTCTCAAGTTATCATTGATCTCTGTTGAACGTAAGTGGAGACCAATGGTAGGCACCTATTTACATTTAATATATCTACTTATATAGCACAATAATTTAAATGTTGTGGCTCTTATAAAATTTTATGAGAGCGTTCCAGTTTCCATCTTCCAATTCTCATTAGAAGCTTGACCTATGAAATTTAAAAAAACCTCCAAGATATTTATTTTTATAGTGTAATTTTTTAATATTTTTTTTTTAGAGGATTAATTTCCTTTGAAGAGTAGAGACTTGTGTGTGTGTGTGCACATGTACTTAAAATGTATTTCATAGACATTTCTGGCAGTATTGCAGCATAAAGGGAGTAAATAAATACATTTTATTTTCTGCATCTCAGCTGCCTAGCCAGTGTTATCAAACAAAAAGCAGTGTTGGAAATGGCTTTTATTGACAAGTTTACCACTGAACAAAAAAGTCTTTAGTTTTGACTTATCCATGAGACTACAATTTTGGCAAATTTTGTATAGAGCTCTGTGGTTTTCTGAGTCCTTGCCCAGTTAGTAACCTTGCCCAGTTAGTGTCCCTGCATCCTTTTCTGTTGTGTGGCTATATAGCAGGATGTAGGCGTCGAACGGTATGCTGAGGCACACAATGCCTAGTGCATGAATAAACAGAAGCTGACCTTGTTTCATAAGAATAATTTTGAGTCAAAATCTACAATCTGGCATTGTAAAATAAAGTTGTCCAGGTTGCGTAGAAAGGACTGTGGAGGAAATTGTACTCTTGTCATGAAAGATAAGGGAAAGATACGTTCAAAAAGAACTCCAGCTATAGAAGAGGGAAACGAATATCATAATCTAGGGGAAACTATTATGCTAGTTTGAAAGCAGTAAAGTGACATGTGCATGTTATTTTAGATATTACAGGAATCTTTCTGCGGAACAGGTTAATAAGCAAGACAACTGAGAATAAAACAGGTAGTATAATTCAGTGTATTCTGCAAGACAGATGCTTAATTTTCTCTCTACCAAGCATAGTTAGAAAGTTTTCAGGACAGCAATTCAAATAAATACTGGAAGGAACTATTTTTTGTATTTTCCTCATAAGGGTCATACTACTTATAATTATACCTGCACCTTTTAAAAGACTAGATATATAGAAAGCAATGTACGTTGAGGCAATCTGATCACTTTTAATCTCAGAATCCTCTGAAAAATTTTCCTGAAATGAAATTCTGTAGCCGGTACTGAAAGTTTAGTCAAGCCAGTAACGGAGTGACCGCCTGTGCATTAATCTGAGAGTACAGGAATTAATGTGGTGACCCTAAAATGGATGGTGTCAAAGAAAAAACTCATCAAAGCTAGAAAATCAGAAAAGCATCTGCACTATTTCCCCCCACACCTAATTTCCTACTCAAAAGGCTAAAATATGCAAGTACATTAAACATTGGTTAGTGCAACTGATCATATTTCTGAGAAGTGTTTATATGTGATTACAAAAAACTAAGATTCAGCATTGCCCTACTGCTCTTTGTGCCAGATATAGCTGGCCAAAGGGTCATAGAGTAGGTATAATGTCTTCCATGTGTCTCAATGATTCTTCACAGTTGCATGACTTCTGGAGCTGTGGCAGGGAATAGGAAGTAGATATTATGGCAGTTCCCAGAGCTGCCCTAATGTGTCCCAAGGACTTGACTCTCCTAAAAAGTCTAAGAATAAGAGAGGCACAAAATGATTCCTATGTGATTCCAACTTAATCATCTGGAAGCCATTAATCCAGTGATATTGCAAATAGAGACAGGCAAACAGTTGTGATCATATATTGTATTCATTATATATTGTATTCAATAATTAATATAAAAAGATTTATGTTGATAAAAATGCTTGCAAAAACGATGCCAAATTTGGTGAACAGTTTCAGCCAGCAACAAAATGAAAAAAAAATAGAAAAAAATGTTCTTCACTTAAAGCTTCTTTAAATCAATATTTCATATTTTCATTTAAGTTAATATTCATAAGTTTAAAATAAAGCACACAATCTGAAAATGAAATAATCATTTTATGTTACCAGAAGCAGGTTTTTTTTTTTTCCTGATTGTTCTGTGGGTAAGAAGAACCAAAACCAAACAAACAATCCTTCCTAGTCAATCTAAAATGATCATTCCTCCCCCCACTTCCAGTTTTTCAGTTGTGTCAGTGAACCAAAACATCCAATTATTTGCTCAGCTCTAATTTCAAATATCTACCAGCTGGTACCCATGATAATAATAGGAGAATAAAGAAATAATGGATCAAGATCAACACTACCAAAAATCTACCTATTTATATCATGGTCCTAGCTGAATAACATCTTAAACATATTGAGCAGATGTATTTTTTTTACATGTAGGCCTAATTGAAACAAATCTTGCTGATATGTGTTCTTTTTGGTTTCAGGCCATTCTAAGAATTTGTAGTGGTATTTCTTTAGTTGTGAGGATCTTTCTACATCTGGGTTTAGTCTGTGAATTTCTGATCTATTTTATTTAGTCTCTCTAGTTTTTACAAAATTAATAAGATCAGTGAATGTATGGTTAAACAAAAATGTCAAAGACACCCTCTTTGGTGTTTCTGATTTCCTGCATATTGCTGGTTGCCAATTTGGTCTTTATTGAGGTGGTAGATTGTGGCAGTGTAATATAATCTGTGGACATTTGGTGTCTCATTGACTTGCTGCTGAATTTTGCCACTAAACTCCACTATCACAGTCTCATTACAACTGTAAATGTAGTTTAGAAAAGCTTTTTCTTCTTATCAGAAGCTGTATGTTTTTAGACAGCAGCGCAATGGAATTCTAAAATGCAGTGGAAGATGCATGGAGTAACTACTGCTACATATACTCACCAGTAACATCAGCTCTCTGAGCTCCATACTATCCTACCTGTAGCACCAGGGATGCATGGCCACCTTATGGCATAGCACAAAAGATGTTAATAGAATAATCCTACATGCCACATATTCAGAATAAAAATGGCCATATGTAACAGCTCATCAGCCCTTAAGACTTATCAAAATTTATCTCTAAACAATTTCAGTACACCATTCTATGGATTCTATAGAAAAGTAGTCAGACTGGATTAGAATATCTAGCCCATCTAGCCTGATAAATGACCAGAAGAAGATAAGGGAAGACTAAAAGTAAGTATATGTATGAAATTTATCTTCTGGGAACTTATCTTCCAAGCGTCTGGCTGTTACAGGAGCAGGGGGGCTTCTGAATACAAGGTGGACATTTCACTTTACCATAATATTTCAGGAGCCACCAATGGACTTTGGACTAGCATAATCTCTTCTTCTTCTGTATTGACCTCCACATTATTTACTGCAAATGAGTTAAGATGAGGAAGTGAAGCTGGTGACAACAGAGACTTTCTTTACTTTGGTCCTTGTCAGATGCTAGCATGTATTATTGCCTTATTGTTTTGGCTTGCTACATACCATTCAATAGAATGTCTTGGTTCTTTGAAAGCATACCTTTGTGTTTTTCTTCACAGGTCCTCATTACACACACATGATGATCTGCAGTGCAGGTTTTTGCATTCTTTTTTTTTTTTTTTACTTTTTGGATTTTTTTTTACAGAGGTTTTACAAGGTGGGCTACCATTGTCAGAAGTCTTTAAAACAGGAGCTGTTCATCATCTAAGAAGATGTAAAATCAATCTGACTGCTACACATGTAGGGAGAAGTTGAACATTGTAATAAACTAATGTTAAAGAAATCATTGCTGTCAAAGTAAATAGTAATAGGAAAGGAATGCCGGGGACATCTATGCTGAAAAAAACCCCATTATGATTTACCTTAATACTGCTCATTTGTAATTAACTTAATAATAAAACCCAAAAGGAAAAAATAAATTTTGACCATACCTGAAGAAGGATGGGCATCCTGGTCTCCTGTGATGTCTATGAAATAGTCAGGTCACTCTATAAACTCATCCTTCCTGTGGAATTAGCAAGCTTGGTTTTAATACATTTACCTCCCAATTTATGAAAAAAAGGTAAATGTCTGTGCCTTTTTTGTTCTCTGTAAATGTTAAGTGCTAACCCCACTGCTATTTCAAATCCGGTAAATATCAAATATCTGAAATATGGCAGAAGTGTACTCTATGATTCGTCTGTCCTGTGTATTTAAATAAATAGTAGGATATTAAAAGTAAAACAAAATCTGTCCACCTCATGTTTATGTCAGCCCTTTGTTATAGGTAGCATGAGGTGTCTGATGTAGTTCTGAAGAATCTCTATGTACATTCTACATCCAGAACTATCATCAGAACTCATATCCAGAAAACTTGGCTCAGTTGCAGATCCCACACCTCATACAAATTTTTCAGAGGAAAGTTTGCCTGAATAAGGAGTGAAGGAATGAGGATCCAAACCACTTCCTTTATCCCAAATGAATATGCTCTTTAGAAATTGAACTTAAAAGGTGATATGCAATTGCACTAAATGCAAGAAAAAAAAAATTACTTAAAAAGACCTAATATAATCCCTTTAAAATTTTCAGAATTTGTTCTCTAGGAAAACACTTATTTCTGTAGCCAAAGTGTATTTTGTTACATTAGCTTATCTATAATAAATCATTATTTCTTCAACACAAGATAATCAAAACATGTTTTTAAGCAAAAGACAAACTTTCATTGTAGGAGTGGAGTGTTATGCACAGCCTATAGAATAGGTCTTATAACTGAGCAAAATGAGTTCCCATTTTTTGTACAGTGTGCCAAAAAAGTTCATAAGCAAGGAGCATGTATATTGTGATCAATACTTTTTGTCTTAAGAGAACTGCAATCTGCCTAGGATGGCTACAAGTTATAGCCAAATTTAATCTTCTTAAAATAGCACTATCAAGCAAATATGCTAAAATATAAGAACATCATTCACCTCTCTCTGTTGAAAAGATAGGATTATTCAATGGCTTGATGCTAAAAAAAACATAGCTGTCTCTTAAGAACACACTGGAAAGAGTAAATGAAATGGCAGCAGTAGGTTTACTTTTACAACTGAAAAAAATATCACATGTATTAATGTCAACAACTGGAATTTTACCTCATTAGGCAATTTCTGATCTAAGGCTCTGATGATTATTCTAAGCAGAAAAAATATGCTAATTATCCGCTCTGAATGTAGAAGGAAAAAAGGTGTAAAATCTTCCTTTAGCCGTGTGACCATGTACTAATTGCATGTCATGTGTCAAAATAATGCAACCCACTTTGCCTAAAGCAATTAGACATACAGAACTCTATTAATGAAGCACTGTCTGTCACTAAAAATGTTTTCAGAGCTATAGTTGAAGATTAAAATATTAACTTCTCAAATATTTATGATAGTTACTGACAGCATTTCAAAATGTTACTTTTAACAAAAGTATTTCATTCAGCTCCAGTTTTTAATTTGGATTTTATATTCAAGGACATTATTAACATATGGGAGTCGTGAAATTTCTATGATCTCCACTGAGACTTCTTCACAGAAGGTACATTGGCTCCTTGAAGTTTACAGCACCTTTTTCTATTGTAATATAAACTCTTTCAGAACAAAAAAAAAATGTTAAAAACTTGTCTTTTCTTCAAAAGTCATTAAAAAAAAAAAAAAAAGAAAAAGAAGGAGGAGGTTCTTATTGCACTTTACCTATATCCTATATGTGGAAGAAAATGGCCTTTCTTGTCAATATATCATTTAGTACTCTCCTTCCTTTTAGGGTCATTGGTCATCTATGTCCAGAGCACAGAGATTATCCTTTTGCATACCCTCATGCAGTAGAAGGCAGGGTTATATGTTGCCAAGCTGTTTATCGAATCTCTCAGACATGCTGAGGAGGAGCAGACTATTACATTAAAAAATGTAATGCCTGCTCTGTGTTACCACTGCTCACCGAGATGCTGGGGAAAGGGTTTTGCACAATTCCTTTGTGAACAATACAAATCTGAAACATTCTGAGTACAGGAGAGGATTGTAGAGATAACTGAGGTCCTTATCCTTTTTTCTTGTTTAAAGTGTATAGCATGCTGCTTAAATTACTGTTGCATTATAATTTGTGGTACCATTTTTAAAGTTACTTGGGTGTTTTGGCTTTTATTCTACACTCCTAATTTACAAGGAAAAAAAAAAAGCCTTGTTCATTTACTTGCCCCAGTAAATTGTATCAGAATATTTGTATGCATAGAAATTAAATGGACAAGCCCTTAATTTACGTTCCGTATGGAGACTGAGATGACTACTGTGATACTTGAAGATTTACAGCTTTACCACAACTATGCAGGAATGATACCACTCTAATACCATGGAATTATTGCTCCTTCTATTGTGCCAAAAAATCAGCAAATAAAAAAGCCATGTTGTTAGCACTGCATCATTTTCTAGTACCATGGTGGTAAAAACTGACTGCTATTATGTATTAGTCCTGCCACTGCTTTTATGTTTGGTAAGGGTATTGCCTTGGTTTTGGAGCTATTACAGTCTATAGGAATCAATTATATGTACTTGAACTAAGAAGGATTTACTTGGTAACTGTAATGGCTCTGAAAGAGCCATTATGATCTGTCATGTCAAAAATGCACATGTGCCTACAGTAGATACAAACAGAGCTGTGCAAAAAGTTTCATACATAAAGCAGGCCATTTTTGTTAGCTTCCCTGACAAAACAAAACAAGCGTTTGCTGCTCAAGTACTTCCACAACTTTTCATAATAAATGACGAGGAGTTCCTGCCATTCCTCTGCCGTGTGCTTTTCTAAAGGAAAGCCTGTGTGTTGCATGAGAGGGAATCAGGGGAGACATTACTGAAGAGCAAAGCTCAGTGAATCACAATGTTTTGGGGACAGATGAAACCAGTTAAAAGGAAAAAAAAAGATTAAATAAATAGAAGGGAAGACTTTTTCCAGTAAAAGGGAGTACATGTGAGCTTGCTATCGTTATGTACATCTATGAAAGGGATATGATAGCTCTTTGGTAAGAATGAGCAAATAGGTTGCACCTTGACAACTTTAGGCCTCTTATAGATGCGTGTACAGAACAGCAGAACATCTTGGAGCCAGGCTGAAGTATAAATGGGGACGACGACAATAAGTTTTCCTGTGTGTATGCTGCCAAACAGGTGCAGTCCACAGTCTTAGTTTCCTCATCATCCGGATTGGGGGACATTACTGCAGAGCATTGCAGCTCCCTCTGTACTTGTCTGTCTAGATGTCCACTGAAAGGAGACTGAAGCACACTGAGGAACTGCACTCGCATTTCAATTTCAGACCTGGAATCAGGATGGAGCCAGGGAACCTAAACCATATGGCTCCCCTCAAGCATACCTGCCCAGCAGGACAGAGGTGGCCAACAGGAGTCTTGAGATCCAGTCACGCTGGAGTGAATGTCAAGAGTGTGGGGAGGGCACCACACAGCCCAGTGTGAGTCAAGCTGGCGCTGAGCTTGTGCCCAGGACAGTTAAAGCAATGGGTGAGATGCAAGTGCAGCAAGCACCTGTATAGCTGAAAGAAAAGCTAATGTAACTGTGGATCAAGGAGAGTGAGGTCTCGTGACAGCAGCATTTTATCACACAGTGCTCACTAAACTATTTCTAGCCGTATTATTAATTTCTGCCTGTAAAATTTCCTGCACAGGCAAATGAAGGCAAAATGGCTGTGTAACAATGTTCAGTTTCTAGGCTGGGAGGCAGAGGCAGTAAGTAATAGGGGAATGATCATCTGTAATGATTTTTTGTAGTGATGACCCTCTCTAAAGCCATGTTTAGATGATCAGATCTTACGAATTAATACAGGCAATGCCATACTCTTGCAGTAAAGTGTGGACATCACTAGTGTATTTTCTTTCAAAAAATATAAAAAGACATTAAAAGCAGGCCTGCAATTCACGCCTACTGATGTACTACTATTGTTTTCTTCATTACGTAGTTTTATTATTTATTTTACGTATCTCTTTTTTTCATATGTACATTACTTTAAATAATTGTGCCAAAGTTGATTGAAGCACTTCCCCCAAAACACTGTTTGTCAGGTACAGGGTGAAGAATGGTCTATGGTGGTATAGCTGTGTGGTTTGCAAGTTGTTTTTTTGTTTATTGGTCTAATTTTCAGTAACAGAGGAATGCTATTTAGAATGCAGCAAAAACCTTTCAATCCCAAACGACCATGTCCAAAAAAAGAAGCAGAGATTTTACTTTTAGCTCATCTTCAGATTCACAAGGGACAATAAGGGAGATTCATTAGGCCATTTGTTACTGTCATCTGCCATGATTCAAAATGAAATACTAAATGTTTCATGGACGCAGAAGAAGAGCAGTATTTGTCTTTGTGTTGGCTACGCAAAGACTGTATGGCTTTCAGCCTCCATAGAAGAGGTCTGATGGATGAAAGGGGGAAGGGTGGTGCCATCTGAATGATGATGGGCTAATATCATCATCCTCTTGTCAGCTGTAATAGGCTTTTCCTCACAGAAATAATTCATAAAACCGCTACATTATATTCTGTCCCTGACAGGCCCTATCTATCCTGCAACCCAGCAGGCTCACAACTAATAAGAAAATATGTGGTTCAGGAACCCTGAAAAATTAAACAGGTAGTTTATGAACAATTTGTTTCATGGGGATGTTTATTATGTTTATTAAATATTGAGCCTTTAATGTTTTCCCAGTACAGATGATATCATAAAAATGCTGACTTAAGCCTCAGTTGTATTCTTAGAAAGTGGCGTTTTATAGCTCTTGTAGTACCCAGTAAATAACTAAATTGCAGTGGTTTATATGTGTACACAGAATAGAATTTATAAGGAGTGAGTATATTTTTATTGTGCATATGCAGTGTATTTCATATATTCATAATAGAAAAATGCAAAATACCAAAATATTGATCACGTTCTTCGGTTTAAATGAAGTTTTGAGAAGACCAGTATTTCAGACCCTCAAGTAGGGAAGGTCAGGCATTTGTTTTATTGCCTGTACTAAAGAAGAAAAACTGAGACTGGTGTTTGAAGCATCAAAGCAAAACCTCTGTAGGCTCTAATGATGAACTTAACAAGGAATATTGGTTTGTAAGTATAATTTTAATAGAAATTATTTAGACAGGTTCTTATTATAGGAAAAATGGGATGAAACAGCTCAGGCTAAAGCAAATATGCTACTATTCCTTTCTGTTAAATGATTGACGGGTGCCAGAGTTTGGTCTCCTCCCACAGGGCAAATTTCCTATTGCCAGTCAGAGTGCAGGACTGGGTTCTGGATAAGACCTTGAGTGCATAAAGGAAGAATAATGCACAGCCACACTCTTTCCATGTCCATACCTTTTTATTCCAACTTCTTTCTTCAGAGTTTATTGAATAATTGATAATTCTGCAGCAGGGTATGAAAACTGGCAAGTAGAAAACCTCCATTCTTAATGAATTTGTAATAATAAATAATGCTTATGATATTAAAAAGCTGTATTCCACAGACATATTACAAAGAGCATGTGCATGACATGATTTACAAAAAAAAAATTGTACAGATCTTTCATTAAGCCTTTCAGGAATCACAAGCTGTTCTCATATCCTTCTATTCCTGGTAAGAGGGTAGAATCTGTAATAAAGAGTAAGATCCCCAAGCACACAGACAGAAACTGTCTAGAATCAGCATGACTTCTACAAGAGGAAATTCTTCGTCTCTAACCTGCTGGCGTCCTGTGAAGGTTTCAGTACATACATGGATTAAGAGGATACAGAGGACGTAATATATCTGGATTTTCAAAAAGCCTTTGACAGGGTTGGTAAAGAAACCAAATTACCACAAGTGTTGAGGAAATGTCTTTTATGGATTGCAAACTAGTTAAAGAATAGGAAGCAAAGAGTAGGGCTTTTTGGTTGTTTTACAGGATAGATAGTTTATTTTCTGCAGCAAGGTCCCTGACAGATAGACACTGACACTAATTTGTTAAATATTTTCATCAATGACCTGGAGAAAAGAGCGTGCAGTGAAATCTCTGAATTTCATGATGATATCAAGCTATTCTGTGTGGTCAAATGTCATTACCAACTGGCTGAAGGAACTTTGGAGCTGAGAAGAAAGGTGGCAAAGCTGAGCAGAGAAGGAAGACGGCAAATAAGCTTCAGTGTAGATAAATTTAAGGTAATGTATCAGGGAAAAATAATCTGAGCCATGCTGCATGATGCTGAACTCAGAATGACCATTCAGAACTCACGGAAGGCATCTTGGAGTAATCCATGGCAAGTCTCTGAGGTCATGAGCTCAGTGTGCACCAGCAGTCAAAACCAACAAAATGCAGGACATAATCAGAAAAGGTTTTTAGAACAAGATAGAAGATATAATTTTGCTGCTATGTGAAAATGTTGTTGTGCTCACATTTTTAGTACTCTGTGCAGTTCTGGTCTCCACATCTCAAGAGAGATGCCATGAAATTGGAGGAGGAACAGAGGTGGCAATTAAAATAATCAAGAAGATGGATCAAGCGCATATGGAGAGGTTAAGAAATCTGGGATTGGAAACATGGCTGAGGACAATTGTGGTCAAGATTTATTACCAAATGAATAATCTGAATGTGGAACTGTTTAACAATTTCCATGCAATACGAGAGCATGAACCACTCACTAAAACCTATAAGGAGCTACCTAAAAGCAAATAAAATAGAGTACTCCTTTGTGCAGAGAGTAGATTACATCCAAAACTTACTTCTACAGTAGGCTGTGGAGGACAGACAGTATAAACAGGTTCAGAAAGGAATTAGAAAACCAACAAGTCCACAAATGGCTCTTACAAAGACTAGACATGGATGTACTTTCTAATAACTCTAATGCAGCAATTCTGGACATTGGGGGAATATGAGAGGAATTGATTGTAGAAAGTTGAGGGCTGTCCCTAATAGTGTCTCCCATGCTACTGTCAGAGATAGAATACTGGGCTACTTTGACCATGGGTCTGAGCCAGTAGGGCTCTTCTAATGTTTTTTACGTGTCTTAATTTTGCTCCACGTCTAATTTTCTTCTCATTTACTCTAGCTTTCATAGAATCATAGAATCATAGAATGGTTAGGGTTGGAAGGGACCTTCAAATGCCATCTAGTCCAACCCCCCTGCAAGGAGCAGGGACATCCCCCACTAGATCAGGTTGCTCAGAGCTTCATCCAACCTGGCCTTGAACGTTTCCAGGGATGGGGCTTCCACCACCTCTCTGGGCAACCTGGGACAGTGTTCTACAACTTGCATTGTAAAAAATTTTTTCCTAATCTCTGATCTAAATCTACCTCCCTCTATTTTAAAACCATTACCCCTCGTCCTATCACAACAGGCCCTACTGAACAGCCTCTCCCCATCTTTGCTGTAGGGCCCCTTGAGGTACTGGAAGGCCGCTATCAGGTCTCCCTGGAGCCTCCTCTTCTCCAGGCTGAACAGCCCCACCTCTCTCAGCCTGTCCTCATAGGAAAGGTGCTCCAGCCCTCTTATCATCTTCGTGGCCCTCCTCTGGACCCTCTCCAACTGGTCCATGTCCTTCTTATGTTGGGGTCTTGTAAGGGTCGGTCAGAAAATCAGTATTGTCTCAACCTTGTCATCGAGGACTTCCAGGTGGACTATGGATTTGATCTGGCCTAGGACTTGATCTGGCCTAAAAGTTAGGCTCACAACTTGACATGAGTTGCTGCAAGCAGCCTGCCTGAGATGCAGTTGTGATTTTTTTCTTCCCAGGAACAGAATGGAACTGTTATGGACAAGGCTGACTCTGGCCTAACAACAAAATGTACAACATCCTTGAAACGCCAGACAGAGTGGCGCGGAGGTGCCATGGCTCATCCCTGTTGTCAAAACTGGCAGAGATAACGGTGCAGCTGCTATCGAGGAGGATGAATCACAACTGCTGTCTCAGAAACAACGGTGAGAAAGTGCCCTTTAACAGAACTTTGCTAATTACAATGTACAAAACCCACACTTCTATCATAAGGGCCAAGAACAGGCGGAGATCCGTGAAGTAAGGAGGAGCAAGGCTTGCTACTTGGCATAAAAGGTCGATCCCTAACAACGAAACCCCCGAAGAAGAGCTCTCCCCACCAAGGATCGACATCAATCGTGAGGACTGGCAGGACGCTGCCTGGATCTGGGACCATAGGGACGCCTTGGACCCGTGGCCTTCTGGGCCGCAAGGGCGCATTGCTGGCTCATGTTGAGCTTCTCGTCCACCAGCACTCCCAAGTCTTTCTCCTCAAGGCTGCTCTCCATCCATTCTCCACCCAGCCTGTATTTGTGCCTGGGATTGCCACGACCCAGGCCTGTAGTTGCACTTGGCCTGGTTGAACTGCATGAGGTTGGCACAGACCCACCTCTCCAGCCTGTCCAGGTCCCTCTGGATGGCATCCCTCCCTTCCAGTGTGTCGACAGCACCACACAGCTCGGTGTCATCAGCGAACTTGCTGAGGGTGCACTCTATCCCACTGTCCATGTGGCCGACAAAGATGTTGAATAGGGCCGGGCCCAACACGGACGCCTGAGGGACGCCACTCATGACCGGTCTCCACTTGGACATCGAGCCATTGACCACCACTCTCTGAGTGCGGCCATCCAGCCAACTCCTTATCCACCGAGTGGTCCACCCATCAAACCCATGCCTCTCTAGTTTAGAGAGAAGGATGTCATGCGGGACAGTGTCAAAAGCTTTGCACAAGTCCAGGTAGATGATATCCGTTGCTCGTCCCTTGTCCACCGATGCTGTTACGCTGTCATAGAAGGCCACCAAATTGGGCAGGCACGATCTGCCCTTGGTGAAGCCATGTTGGCTGTCACCAACCACCTCCTTGCTCTCCATGTGCCTTAGCATGGTTTCCAGGAGAATCTGCTCCATCACCTTGCCAGGCACAGAGGTGAGGCTGACCGGCCTGTAGTTGCCTGGGTCCTCCTTGTTCCCCTTTTTAAAAATGGGGGTTATGTT